>CAWVNZ010001133.1:0-147789 GCA_963930735.1 Dioctria linearis
CCCAGGTATTGCCTTTTCTATAGTAAATTATTCAAAAAATAATTTTCAACTGTCGCAAATTTTAATTACGCCAAGGATTGCCTTTTCTATAATAAATTATTCAAAAAATAATTTTCAACCGTCGCAAATTTTAATTACGCCAGGGATTGCCTTTTCTATAGTAAATTATTCAAAAAATAATTTTTTACTGTCGCAAATTTTAATTACGCCAGGGATTGCCTTTTCTATAGTAAATTATTCAAAAAATAATTTTTTACTGTCGCAAATTTTAAATATCCCAGGGATTGCCTTTTCTATAGTAAATTATTCAAAAAATAATTTTCAACTGTCGCAAATTTTAATTGCGCCAGGGATTGCCTTTTCTATAGTAAATTATTCAAAAAATAATTTTTTACTCTCGCAAATTTCAATTTCGCCAGATAAATTTTTCACAAATTAATTTTCTACTGTCGCAAATTTTAATTACGCCAGGGATTGCCTTTTCTATAGTAAATTATTCAAAAAATAATTTTTTACTGTCGCAAATTTTAATTACGCCAGGGATTGCCTTTTCTATAGTAAATTATTCAAAAAATAATTTTCAACTGTCGCAAATTTTAATTACGCCAGGGATTGCCTTTTCTATAGTAAATTATTCAAAAAATAATTTTTTACTGTCGCAAATTTTAATTACGCCAGGGATTGCCTTTTCTATAGTAAATTATTCAAAAAATAATTTTTTACTGTCGCAAATTTTAGATATCCCAGGGATTGCCTTTTCTATAGTAAATTATTCAAAAAATAATTTTCTACTATCGCAAATTTTAATTACGCCAGGGATTGCCTTTTCTATAGTAAATTATTCAAAAAATAATTTTCTACTGTCGCAAATTTTAATTACGCCAGGGATTGCCTTTTCTATAGTAAATTATTCAAAAAATAATTTTCTACTGTCGCAAATTTTAAGTGCGCCAGGGATTGCCTTTTCTATAGTAAATTATTCAAAAAATAATTTTCTACTGTCGCAAATTGTAATTACGCCAGGGATTGCCTTTTCTACAGTAAATTTTGCAAAAAATAATTTTATACTGTCGCAAATTTTAATTACGCCAGGGATTGCCTTTTCTATAGTAAATTATTCAAAAAATAATTTTCTACTGTCGCAAATTTTAATTACGCCAGGGATTGCCTTTTCTATAGTAAATTTCTCACAAATTAATTTTCTACTGTCGCAAATTTTAATTACGTCAGGGATTGCCTTTTCTATAGTAAATTTTGCAAAAAATAATTTTCTACTGTTCCAAATTTTAATTGCGCCAGGGTTTGCCTTTTCTATAGTAAATTATTCAAAAAATAATTTTCAACTTTCGCAAATTTTAAATATCCCAGGGATTGCCTTTTCTACAGTAAATTTTGCAAAAAATAATTTTTTACTGTCGCAAATTTTAATTACGCCAGGGATTGCCTTTTCTATAGTAAATTTTTCAAAAAATAATTTTTTACTATCGCAAGTTCTAATTACGCCAGGGATTGCCTTTTCTATAGTAAATTTTTCAAAAAATAATTTTCTACTGTCGCAAATTTTAATTACGCCAGGGATTGCCTTTTCTACAGTAAATTTTTCAAAATATTAATTTTTTACTGTCGAAAATTGTAATTACGCCAGGGATTGCCTTTTCTATAGTAAATTATTCAAAAAATAATTTTCAACTGTCGCAAATTTTAAATATCCCAGGGATTGCCTTTTCTACAGTAAATTTTGCAAAAAATAATTTTTTACTGTCGCAAATTTTAATTACGCCAGGGATTGCCTTTTCTATAGTAAATTATTCAAAAAATAATTTTTTACTGTCGCAAATTTTAAATATCCCAGGGATTGCCTTTTCTATAGTAAATTATTCAAAAAATAATTTTCAACTGTCGCAAATTTTAATTGCGCCAGGGATTGCTTTTCTATAGTAAATTATTCAAAAAATAATTTTCTACTGTCGCAAATTTTAATTACGCCAAGGATTGCCTTTTCTATAGTAAATTATTCAAAAAATAATTTTCAACTGTCGCAAATTTTAATTACGCCAGGGATTGCCTTTTCTATAGTAAATTATTCAAAAAATAATTTTTTACTGTCGCAAATTTTAATTACGCCAGGGATTGCCTTTTCTATAGTAAATTATTCAAAAAATAATTTTTTACTGTCGCAAATTTTAAATATCCCAGGGATTGCCTTTTCTATAGTAAATTATTCAAAAAATAATTTTCAAATGTCGCAAATTTTAATTGCGCCAGGGATTGCCTTTTCTATAGTAAATTATTCAAAAAATAATTTTTTACTCTCGCAAATTTCAATTTCGCCAGATAAATTTTTCACAAATTAATTTTCTACTGTCGCAAATTTTAATTACGCCAGGGATTGCCTTTTCTATAGTAAATTATTCAAAAAATAATTTTTTACTGTCACAAATTTTAATTACGCCAGGGATTGCCTTTTCTATAGTAAATTATTCAAAAAATAATTTTCAACTGTCGCAAATTTTAATTACGCCAGGGATTGCCTTTTCTATAGTAAATTATTCAAAAAATAATTTTTTACTGTCGCAAATTTTAATTACGCCAGGGATTGCCTTTTCTATAGTAAATTATTCAAAAAATAATTTTTTACTGTCGCAAATTTTAGATATCCCAGGGATTGCCTTTTCTATAGTAAATTATTCAAAAAATAATTTTCTACTATCACAAATTTTAATTACGCCAGGGATTGCCTTTTCTATAGTAAATTATTCAAAAAATAATTTTCTACTGTCGCAAATTTTAATTACGCCAGGGATTGCCTTTTCTATAGTAAATTATTCAAAAAATAATTTTCTACTGTCGCAAATTTTAAGTGCGCCAGGGATTGCCTTTTCTATAGTAAATTATTCAAAAAATAATTTTCTACTGTCGCAAATTGTAATTACGCCAGGGATTGCCTTTTCTACAGTAAATTTTGCAAAAAATAATTTTATACTGTCGCAAATTTTAATTACGCCAGGGATTGCCTTTTCTATAGTAAATTATTCAAAAAATAATTTTCTACTGTCGCAAATTTTAATTACGCCAGGGATTGCCTTTTCTATAGTAAATTTCTCACAAATTAATTTTCTACTGTCGCAAATTTTAATTACGTCAGGGATTGCCTTTTCTATAGTAAATTTTGCAAAAAATAATTTTCTACTGTTCCAAATTTTAATTGCGCCAGGGATTGCCTTTTCTATAGTAAATTATTCAAAAAATAATTTTCAACTTTCGCAAATTTTAAATATCCCAGGGATTGCCTTTTCTACAGTAAATTTTGCAAAAAATAATTTTTTACTGTCGCAAATTTTAATTACGCCAGGGATTGCCTTTTCTATAGTAAATTTTTCAAAAAATAATTTTTTACTATCGCAAGTTCTAATTACGCCAGGGATTGCCTTTTCTATAGTAAATTTTTCAAAAAATAATTTTCTACTGTCGCAAATTTTAATTACGCCAGGGATTGCCTTTTCTACAGTAAATTTTTCAAAATATTAATTTTTTACTGTCGAAAATTGTAATTACGCCAGGGATTGCCTTTTCTATAGTAAATTATTCAAAAAATAATTTTCAACTGTCGCAAATTTTAAATATCCCAGGGATTGCCTTTTCTACAGTAAATTTTGCAAAAAATAATTTTTTACTGTCGCAAATTTTAATTACGCCAGGGATTGCCTTTTCTATAGTAAATTATTCAAAAAATAATTTTTTACTGTCGCAAATTTTAAATATCCCAGGGATTGCCTTTTCTATAGTAAATTATTCAAAAAATAATTTTCAACTGTCGCAAATTTTAATTGCGCCAGGGATTGCCTTTTCTATAGTAAATTATTCAAAAAATAATTTTCTACTGTCGCAAATTTTAAGTGCGCCAGGGATTGCCGTTCCTATAGTAAATTATTCAAAAAATAATTTTCTATTGTCGCAAATTGTAATTACGCCAGGGATTGCCTTTTCTACAGTAAATTTTGCAAAAAAATAATTTTATACTGTCGCAAATTTTAATTACGACAGGGATTGCCTTTTCTATAGTAAATTATTCAAAAAATAATTTTCTACTGTCGCAAATTTTAATTACGCCAGGGATTGCCTTTTCTCTAGAAAATTTCTCACAAATTAATTTTCTATTGTCGCAAATTTTAATTACGCCAGGGATTGCCTTTTCTATAGTAAATTTTGCAAAAAATAATTTTCTACTGTTGCAAATTTTAATTGCCCCAGGTACTGCCTTTTCTATAGTAAATTATTCAAAAAATAATTTTCAACTGTCGCAGATTTTAAATATCCCAGGGATTGCCTTTTCTACAGTAAATTTTGCAAAAAATAATTTTTTACTGTCGCAAATTTTAATTACGCCAGGGATTGCCTTTTCTATAGTAAATAATTCAAAAAATAATTTTTTACTGTCGCAAATTTTAAATATCCCAGGGAATACCTTTTCTATAGTAAATTATTCAAAAAATAATTTTCAACTGTCGCAAATTTTAATTGCGCCAAGGATTGCCTTTTCTATAGTAAATTATTCAAAAAATAATTTTTTACTCTCGCAAATTTCAATTTCGCCAGGGATTGCCTTTTCTATAGTAAATTATTCAAAAAATAATTTTCTACTGTCGCAAATTTTAAGTGCGCCAGGGATTGCCTTTTCTATAGTAAATTATTCAAAAAATAATTTTCTACTGTCGCAAATTGTAATTACGCCAGGGATTGCCTTTTCTACAGTAAATTTTGCAAAAAATAATTTTATACTGTCGCAAATTTTAATTACGCCAGGGATTGCCTTTTCTATAGTAAATTATTCAAAAAATAATTTTTTACTGTCGCAAATTTTAATTACGCCAGGGATTGCCTTTTCTATAGTAAATTATTCAAAAAATAATTTTCAACTGTCGCAAATTTTAATTACGCACAGGATTGCCTTTTCTATAGTAAATTATTCAAAAAATAATTTTTTACTGTCGCAAATTTTAATTACGCCTGGGATTGCCTTTTCTATAGTAAATTATTCAAAAATAATTTTTTACTGTCGCAAATTTTAGATATCCCAGGGATTGCCTTTTCTATAGTAAATTATTCAAAAAATAATTTTCTACTATCGCAAATTTTAATTACGCCAGGGATTGCCTTTTCTATAGTAAATTATTCAAAAAATAATTTTCTACTGTCGCAAATTTTAATTACGCCAGGGATTGCCTTTTCTATAGTAAATTATTCAAAAAATAATTTTCTACTGTCGCAAATTTTAAGTGCGCCAGGGATTGCCTTTTCTATAGTAAATTATTCAAAAAATAATTTTCTACTGTCGCAAATTGTAATTACGCCAGGGATTGCCTTTTCTACAGTAAATTTTGCAAAAAATAATTTTATACTGTCGCAAATTTTAATTACGCCAGGGATTGCCTTTTCTATAGTAAATTATTCAAAAAATAATTTTCTACTGTCGCAAATTTTAATTACGCCAGGGATTGCCTTTTCTATAGTAAATTTCTCACAAATTAATTTTCTACTGTCGCAAATTTTAATTACGTCAGGGATTGCCTTTTCTATAGTAAATTTTGCAAAAAATAATTTTCTACTGTTCCAAATTTTAATTGCGCCAGGGATTGCCTTTTCTATAGTAAATTATTCAAAAAATAATTTTCAACTTTCGCAAATTTTAAATATCCCAGGGATTGCCTTTTCTACAGTAAATTTTGCAAAAAATAATTTTTTACTGTCGCAAATTTTAATTACGCCAGGGATTGCCTTTTCTATAGTAAATTTTTCAAAAAATAATTTTTTACCATCGCAACTTCTAATTACGCCAGGGATTGCCTTTTCTATAGTAAATTTTCAAAAAATAATTTTCTACTGTCGCAAATTTTAATTACGCCAGGGATTGCCTTTTCTACAGTAAATTTTTCAAAATATTAATTTTTTACTGTCGAAAATTATAATTACACCAGGGATTGCCTTTTCTATAGTAAATTATTCAAAAAATAATTTTCAACTGTCGCAAATTTTAAATATCCCAGGGATTGCCTTTTCTACAGTAAATTTTGCAAAAAATAATTTTTTACTGTCGCAAATTTTAATTACGCCAGGGATTGCCTTTTCTATAGTAAATTATTCAAAAAATAATTTTTTACTGTCGCAAATTTTAAATATCCCAGGGATTGCCTTTTCTATAGTAAATTATTCAAAAAATAATTTTCAACTGTCGCAAATTTTAATTGCGCCAGGGATTGCCTTTTCTATAGTAAATTATTCAAAAAATAATTTTCTACTGTCGCAAATTTTAAGTGCGCCAGGGATTGCCGTTCCTATAGTAAATTATTCAAAAAATAATTTTCTATTGTCGCAAATTGTAATTACGCCAGGGATTGCCTTTTCTACAGTAAATTTTGCAAAAAAATAATTTTATACAGTCGCAAATTTTAATTACGACAGGGATTGCCTTTTCTATAGTAAATTATTCAAAAAATAATTTTCTACTGTCGCAAATTTTAATTACGCCAGGGATTGAATTTTCTCTAGAAAATTTCTCACAAATTAATTTTCTATTGTCGCAAATTTTAATTACGCCAGGGATTGCCTTTTCTATAGTAAATTTTGCAAAAAATAATTTTCTACTGTTGCAAATTTTAATTGCCCCAGGTACTGCCTTTTCTATAGTAAATTATTCAAAAAATAATTTTCAACTGTCGCAGATTTTAAATATCCCAGGGATTGCCTTTTCTACAGTAAATTTTGCAAAAAATAATTTTTTACTGTCGCAAATTTTAATTACGCCAGGGATTGCCTTTTCTATAGTAAATTATTCAAAAAATAATTTTTTACTGTCGCAAATTTTAAATATCCCAGGGAATGCCTTTTCTATAGTAAATTATTCAAAAAATAATTTTCAACTGTCGCAAATTTTAATTGCGCCAAGGATTGCCTTTTCTATAGTAAATTATTCAAAAAATAATTTTTTACTCTCGCAAATTTCAATTTCGCCAGATAAATTTTTCACAAATTAATTTTCTACTGTCGCAAATTTTAATTACGCCAGGGATTGCCTTTTCTATAGTAAATTATTCAAAAAATAATTTTTTACTGTCGCAAATTTTAATTACGCCAGGGATTGCCTTTTCTATAGTAAATTATTCAAAAAATAATTTTCAACTGTCGCAAATTTTAATTACGCCAGGGATTGCCTTTTCTATAGTAAATTATTCAAAAAATAATTTTTTACTGCCGCAAATTTTAATTACGCCAGGGATTGCCTTTTCTATAGTAAATTATTCAAAAAATATTTTTTTACTGTCGCAAATTTTAAATATCCCAGGGATTTCCTTTTCTATAGTAAATTATTCAAAAAATAATTTTCTACTGGCGCAAATTTTAATTACGCCAGGGATTGCCTTTTCTATAGTAAATTATTCAAAAAATAATTTTTTACTGTCGCAAATTTTAATTACGCCAGGGATTGCCTTTTCTATAGTAAATTATTCAAAAAATAATTTTCAACTGTCGCAAATTTTAATTGCGCCAGGGATTGCCTTTTCTATAGTAAATTATTCAAAAAATAATTTTCTACTGTCGCAAATTTTAAGTGCGCCAGGGATTGCCGTTCCTATAGTAAATTATTCAAAAAATAATTTTCTATTGTCGCAAATTGTAATTACGCCAGGGATTGCCTTTTCTACAGTAAATTTTGCAAAAAAATAATTTTATACTGTCGCAAATTTTAATTACGACAGGGATTGCCTTTTCTATAGTAAATTATTCAAAAAATAATTTTCTACTGTCGCAAATTTTAATTACGCCAGGGATTGCCTTTTCTCTAGAAAATTTCTCACAAATTAATTTTCTATTGTCGCAAATTTTAATTACGCCAGGGATTGCCTTTTCTATAGTAAATTTTGCAAAAAATAATTTTCTACTGTTGCAAATTTTAATTGCGCCAGGTACTGCATTTTCTATAGTAAATTATTCAAAAAATAATTTTCAACTGTCGCAGATTTTAAATATCCCAGGGATTGCCTTTTCTACAGTAAATTTTGCAAAAAATAATTTTTTACTGTCGCAAATTTTAATTACGCCAGGGATTGCCTTTTCTATAGTAAATTATTCAAAAAATAATTTTTTACTGTCGCAAATTTTAAATATCCAGGGAATGCCTTTTCTATAGTAAATTATTCAAAAAATAATTTTCAACTGTCGCAAATTTTAATTGCGCCAAGGATTGCCTTTTCTATAGTAAATTATTCAAAAAATAATTTTTTACTCTCGCAAATTTCAATTTCGCCAGATAAATTTTTCACAAATTAATTTTCTACTGTCGCAAATTTTAATTACGCCAGGGATTGCCTTTTCTATAGTAAATTATTCAAAAAATAATTTTTTACTGTCGCAAATTTTAATTACGCCAGGGATTGCCTTTTCTATAGTAAATTATTCAAAAAATAATTTTCAACTGTCGCAAATTTTAATTACGCCAGGGATTGCCTTTTCTATAGTAAATTATTCACAAAATAATTTTTTACTGCCGCAAATTTTAATTACGCCAGGGATTGCCTTTTCTATAGTAAATTATTCAAAAAATAATTTTTTACTGTCGCAAATTTTAAATATCCCAGGGATTTCCTTTTCTATAGTAAATTATTCAAAAAATAATTTTCTACTGTCGCAAATTTTAACTACGCCAGGGATTGCCTTTTCTATAGTAAATTATTCAAAAAATAATTTTTTACTGTCGCAAATTTTAAGTGCGCCAGGGATTGCCTTTTCTATAGTAAATTATTCAAAAAATAATTTTCTACTGTCGCAAATTGTAATTACGCCAGGGATTGCCTTTTCTACAGTAAATTTTGCAAAAAATAATTTTATACTGTCGCAAATTTTAATCACGCCAGGGATTGCCTTTTCTATAGTTAATTATGCAAAAAATAATTTTCTACTGTCGCAAATTTTAATTACGACAGGGATTGCCTTTTCTATAGTAAATTTCTCACAAATTAATTTTCTACTGTCGCAAATTTTAATTACGCCAGGGATTGCCTTTTCTATAGTAAATTTTGCAAAAAATAATTTTTTACTGTCGCAAATTTTAATTACGCCAGGGATTGCCTTTTCTATAGTAAATTTTTCAAAAAATAATTTTTTACTATCGCAAGTTTTAATTACGCCAGGGATTGCCTTTTCTATAGTAAATTTTTCATAAAATAATTTTCTACTGTCGCAAATTTTAATTACGCCAGGGATTGCCTTTTCTACAGTAAATTTTTCAAAATATTAATTTTTTACTGTCGAAAATTTTAATTACGCCAGGGATTGCCTTTTCTATAATAAATTATTCAAAAAATAATTTTCAACTCTCGCAAATTTTAAATATCCCAGGGATTGCATTTTCTACAGTAAATTTTGCAAAAAATAATTTTTTACTGTCGCAAATTTTAATTACGCCAGGGATTGCCTTTTCTATAGTAAATTTTTCAAAAAATAATTTTCTACTGTCGCAAATTTTAATTACGCCAGGTATTTCCTTTTCTATAGTAAATTATTCAAAAAATAATTTTCTACTGTCGCAAATTTTAATTGCGCCAGGGATTGCCTTTTCTATAGTAAATTATTCAAAAAATAGTTTTCTACTGTCGCAAATTGTAATTACGCCAGGGATTGCCTCTTCTATTGTAAATTATTCAAAAAATAATTTTTTACTCTCGCAAATTTCAATTTCGCCAGGTAAATTATTCAAAAAATAATTTTCTACTGTCGCAAATTTCAAATACGCCAGGGATTGCCTTTTCTATAGTAAATTATTCAATAAATAATTTTCTACTGTCGCAAATTTTAATTACGCCAGGGATTGCCTTTTCTATAGTAAATTATTCAAAAAATAATTTTCTACTGTCGCAAATTTTAAGTGCGCCAGGGATTGCCTTTTCTATAGTAAATTATTCGAAAAATAATTTTCTACTGTCGCAAATTGTAATTACGTCAGGGATTGCCTTTTCTACAGTAAATTTTGCAAAAAATAATTTTATACTGTCGCAAATTTTAACTACGCCAGGGATTGCCTTTTCTATAGTAAATTATTCAAAAAATAATTTTCTACTGTCGCAAATTTTAATTACGCCAGGGATTGCCTTTTCTATAGTAAATTATTCAAAAAATAATTTTCTACTGTCGCAAATTTTAATTACGCCAGGGATTGCCTTTTCTATAGTAAATTATTCAAAAAATAATTTTCTACTGTCGCAAATTTTAAGTGCGCCAGGAATTGCCTTTTCTATAGTAAATTATTCAAAAAATAATTTTCTACTGTCGCAAATTGTAATTACGCCAGGGATTGCCTTTTCTACAGTAAATTTTGCAAAAAATAATTTTATACTGTCGCAAATTTTAATTACGCCAGGGATTGCCTTTTCTATAGTAAATTATTCAAAAAATAATTTTCTACTGTCGCAAATTGTAATTACGCCAGGGATTGCCTTTTCTATAGTAAATTTCTCACAAATTAATTTTCTACTGTCGCAAATTTTAATTACGCCAGGGATTGCCTTTTCTACAGTAAATTTTTCAAAATATTAATTTTTTACTGTCGAAAATTGTAATTACGCCAGGGATTGCCTTTTCTATAGTAAATTATTAAAAAAATAATTTTCAACTGTCGCAAATTTTAAATATCCCAGGGATTGCCTTTTCTACAGTAAATTTTGCAAAAAATAATTTTTTACTGTCGCAAATTTTAATTACGCCAGGGATTGCCTTTTCTATAGTAAATTATTCAGAAAATAATTTTTTACTGTCGCAAATTTTAAATATCCCAGGGATTGCCTTTTCTATAGTAAATTATTCAAAAAATAATTTTCAACTGTCGCAAATTTTAATTGCGCCAGGGATTGCCTTTTCTATAGTAAATTATTCAAAAAATAATTTTCTACTGTCGCAAATTTTAAGTGCGTCAGGGATTGCCGTTCCTATAGTAAATTATTCAAAAAATAATTTTCTATTGTCGCAAATTGTAATTACGCCAGGGATTGCCTTTTCTACAGTAAATTTTGCAAAAAAATAATTTTATACTGTCGCAAATTTTAATTACGACAGGGATTGCCTTTTCTATAGTAAATTATTCAAAAAATAATTTTCTACTGTCGCAAATTTTAATTACGCCAGGGATTGCCTTTTCTCTAGAAAATTTCTCACAAATTAATTTTCTATTGTCGCAAATTTTAATTACGCCAGGGATTGCCTTTTCTATAGTAAATATTGCAAAAAATAATTTTCTACTGTTGCAAATTTTAATTGCGCCAGGTACTGCCTTTTCTATAGTAAATTATTCAAAAAATAATTTTCAACTGTCGCAGATTTTAAATATCCCAGGGATTGCCTTTTCTACAGTAAATTTTGCAAAAAATAATTTTTTACTGTCGCAAATTTTAATTACGCCAGGGATTGCCTTTTCTATAGTAAATTATTCAAAAAATAATTTTTTACTGTCGCAAATTTTAAATATCCCAGGGAATGCCTTTTCTATAGTAAATTATTCAAAAAATAATTTTCAACTGTCGCAAATTTTAATTGCGCCAAGGATTGCCTTTTCTATAGTAAATTATTCAAAAAATAATTTTTTACTCTCGCAAATTTCAATTTCGCCAGATAAATTTTTCACAAATTAATTTTCTACTGTCGCAAATTTTAATTACGCCAGGGATTGCCTTTTCTATAGTAAATTATTCAAAAAATAATTTTTTACTGTCGCAAATTTTAATTACGCCAGGGATTGCCTTTTCTATAGTAAATTATTCAAAAAATAATTTTCAACTGTCGCAAATTTTAATTACGCCAGGGATTGCCTTTTCTATAGTAAATTATTCAAAAAATAATTTTTTACTGCCGCAAATTTTAATTACGCCAGGGATTGCCTTTTCTATAGTAAATTATTCAAAAAATAATTTTTTACTGTCGCAAATTTTAAATATCCCAGGGATTTCCTTTTCTATAGTAAATTATTCAAAAAATAATTTTCTACTGTCGCAAATTTTAATTACGCCAGGGATTGCCTTTTCTATAGTAAATTATTCAAAAAATAATTTTTTACTGTCGCAAATTTTAAGTGCGCCAGGGATTGCCTTTTCTATAGTAAATTATTCAAAAAATAATTTTCTAATGTCGCAAATTGTAATTACGCCAGGGATTGCCTTTTCTACAGTAAATTTTGCAAAAAATAATTTTATACTGTCGCAAATTTTAATCACGCCAGGGATTGCCTTTTCTATAGTTAATTATGCAAAAAAATAATTTTCTACTGTCGCAAATTTTAATTACGACAGGGATTGCCTTTTCTATAGTAAATTTCTCACAAATTAATTTTCTACTGTCGCAAATTTTAATTACGCCAGGGATTGCCTTTTCTATAGTAAATTTTGCAAAAAATAATTTTTTACTGTCGCAAATTTTAATTACGCCAGGGATTGCCTTTTCTATAGTAAATTTTTCAAAAAATAATTTTTTACTATCGCAAGTTTTAATTACGCCAGGGATTGCCTTTTCTATAGTAAATTTTTCATAAAATAATTTTCTACTGTCGCAAATTTTAATTACGCAAGGGATTGCCTTTTCTACAGTAAATTTTTCAAAATATTAATTTTTTACTGTCGAAAATTTTAATTACGCCAGGGATTGCCTTTTCTATAATAAATTATTCAAAAAATAATTTTCAACTCTCGCAAATTTTAAATATCCCAGGGATTGCATTTTCTACAGTAAATTTTGCAAAAAATAATTTTTTACTGTCGCAAATTTTAATTACGCCAGGGATTGCCTTTTCTATAGTAAATTTTTCAAAAAATAATTTTCTACTGTCGCAAATTTTAATTACGCCAGGTATTTCCTTTTCTATAGTAAATTATTCAAAAAATAATTTTCTACTGTCGCAAATTTTAATTACGCCAGGGATTGCCTTTTCTATAGTAAATTATTCAAAAAATAATTTTTTACTGTCGCAAATTTTAAGTGCGCCAGGGATTGCCTTTTCTATAGTAAATTATTCAAAAAATAATTTTCTAATGTCGCAAATTGTAATTACGCCAGGGATTGCCTTTTCTACAGTAAATTTTGCAAAAAATAATTTTATACTGTCGCAAATTTTAATCACGCCAGGGATTGCCTTTTCTATAGTTAATTATGCAAAAAATAATTTTCTACTGTCGCAAATTTTAATTACGACAGGGATTGCCTTTTCTATAGTAAATTTCTCACAAATTAATTTTCTACTGTCGCAAATTTTAATTACGCCAGGGATTGCCTTTTCTATAGTAAATTTTGCAAAAAATAATTTTTTACTGTCGCAAATTTTAATTACGCCAGGGATTGCCTTTTCTATAGTAAATTTTTCAAAAAATAATTTTTTACTATCGCAAGTTTTAATTACGCCAGGGATTGCCTTTTCTATAGTAAATTTTTCATAAAATAATTTTCTACTGTCGCAAATTTTAATTACGCAAGGGATTGCCTTTTCTACAGTAAATTATTCAAAAAATAATTTTTTACTGTCGCAAATTTTAATTACGCCAGGGATTGCCTTTTCTATAGTAAATTATTCAAAAAATAATTTTTTACTGTCGCAAATTTTAATTACGCCAGGGATTGCCTTTTCTATAGTAAATTTTTCAAAAAATAATTTTTTACTATCGCAAGTTTTAATTACGCCAGGGATTGCCTTTTCTATAGTAAATTTTTCATAAAATAATTTTCTACTGTCGCAAATTTTAATTACGCAAGGGATTGCCTTTTCTACAGTAAATTTTTCAAAATATTAATTTTTTACTGTCGAAAATTTTAATTACGCCAGGGATTGCCTTTTCTATAATAAATTATTCAAAAAATAATTTTCAACTCTCGCAAATTTTAAATATCCCAGGGATTGCATTTTCTACAGTAAATTTTGCAAAAAATAATTTTTTACTGTCGCAAATTTTAATTACGCCAGGGATTGCCTTTTCTATAGTAAATTTTTCAAAAAATAATTTTCTACTGTCGCAAATTTTAATTACGCCAGGTATTTCCTTTTCTATAGTAAATTATTCAAAAAATAATTTTCTACTGTCGCAAATTTTAATTGCGCCAGGGATTGCCTTTTCTATAGTAAATTATTCAAAAAATAATTTTCTACTGTCGCAAATTGTAATTACGCCAGGGATTGCCTCTTCTATAGTAAATTATTCAAAAAATAATTTTTTACTCTCGCAAATTTCAATTTCGCCAGGTAAATTATTCAAAAAATAATTTTCTACTGTCGCAAATTTCAAATACGCCAGGGATTGCCTTTTCTATAGTAAATTATTCAAAAAATAATTTTCTACTGTCGCAAATTTTAATTACGCCAGGGATTGCCTTTTCTATAGTAAATTATTCAAAAAATAATTTTCTACTGTCGCAAATTTTAAGTGCGCCAGGGATTGCCTTTTCTATAGTAAATTATTCAAAAAATAATTTTCTACTGTCGCAAATTGTAATTACGCCAGGGATTGCCTTTTCTACAGTAAATTTTGCAAAAAATAATTTTATACTGTCGCAAATTTTAACTACGCCAGGGATTGCCTTTTCTATAGTAAATTATTCAAAAAATAATTTTCTACTGTCGCAAATTTTAATTACGCCAGGGATTGCCTTTTCTATAGTAAATTATTCAAAAAATAATTTTCTACTGTCGCAAATTTTAATTACGCCAGGGATTGCCTTTTCTATAGTAAATTATTCAAAAAATAATTTTCTACTGTCGCAAATTTTAAGTGCGCCAGGGATTGCCTTTTCTATAGTAAATTATTCAAAAAATAATTTTCTACTGTCGCAAATTGTAATTACGCCAGGGATTGCCTTTTCTACAGTAAATTTTGCAAAAAATAATTTTATACTGTCGCAAATTTTAATTACGCCAGGGATTGCCTTTTCTATAGTAAATTATTCAAAAAATAATTTTCTACTGTCGCAAATTGTAATTACGCCAGGGATTGCCTTTTCTATAGTAAATTTTTCAAAAAATAATTTTTTACTATCGCAAGTTTTAATTACGCCAGGGATTGCCTTTTCTATAGTAAATTTTTCATAAAATAATTTTCTACTGTCGCAAATTTTAATTACGCAAGGGATTGCCTTTTCTACAGTAAATTTTTCAAAATATTAATTTTTTACTGTCGAAAATTTTAATTACGCCAGGGATTGCCTTTTCTATAATAAATTATTCAAAAAATAATTTTCAACTCTCGCAAATTTTAAATATCCCAGGGATTGCATTTTCTACAGTAAATTTTGCAAAAAATAATTTTTTACTGTCGCAAATTTTAATTACGCCAGGGATTGCCTTTTCTATAGTAAATTTTTCAAAAAATAATTTTCTACTGTCGCAAATTTTAATTACGCCAGGTATTTCCTTTTCTATAGTAAATTATTCAAAAAATAATTTTCTACTGTCGCAAATTTTAATTGCGCCAGGGATTGCCTTTTCTATAGTAAATTATTCAAAAAATAATTTTCTACTGTCGCAAATTGTAATTACGCCAGGGATTGCCTCTTCTATAGTAAATTATTCAAAAAATAATTTTTTACTCTCGCAAATTTCAATTTCGCCAGGTAAATTATTCAAAAAATAATTTTCTACTGTCGCAAATTTCAAATACGCCAGGGATTGCCTTTTCTATAGTAAATTATTCAAAAAATAATTTTCTACTGTCGCAAATTTTAATTACGCCAGGGATTGCCTTTTCTATAGTAAATTATTCAAAAAATAATTTTCTACTGTCGCAAATTTTAAGTGCGCCAGGGATTGCCTTTTCTATAGTAAATTATTCAAAAAATAATTTTCTACTGTCGCAAATTGTAATTACGCCAGGGATTGCCTTTTCTACAGTAAATTTTGCAAAAAATAATTTTATACTGTCGCAAATTTTAACTACGCCAGGGATTGCCTTTTCTATAGTAAATTATTCAAAAAATAATTTTCTACTGTCGCAAATTTTAATTACGCCAGGGATTGCCTTTTCTATAGTAAATTATTCAAAAAATAATTTTCTACTGTCGCAAATTTTAATTACGCCAGGGATTGCCTTTTCTATAGTAAATTATTCAAAAAATAATTTTCTACTGTCGCAAATTTTAAGTGCGCCAGGGATTGCCTTTTCTATAGTAAATTATTCAAAAAATAATTTTCTACTGTCGCAAATTGTAATTACGCCAGGGATTGCCTTTTCTACAGTAAATTTTGCAAAAAATAATTTTATACTGTCGCAAATTTTAATTACGCCAGGGATTGCCTTTTCTATAGTAAATTATTCAAAAAATAATTTTCTACTGTCGCAAATTGTAATTACGCCAGGGATTGCCTTTTCTATAGTAAATTTCTCACAAATTAATTTTCTACTGTCGCAAATTTTAATTACGCCAGGGATTGCCTTTTCTATAGTAAATTCTGCAAAAAATAATTTTCTACTGTTGCAAATTTTAATTGCGCCAAGGATTGCCTTTTCTATAGTAAATTATTCAAAAAATAATTTTCAACTGTCGCAAATTTTAAATATCCCAGGGATTGCCTTTTCTACAGTAAATTTTTCATAAAATAATTTTCTACTGTCGCAAATTTTAATTACGCCAGGGATTGCCTTTTCTACAGTAAATTTTTCAAAATATTAATTTTTTACTGTCGAAAATTTTAATTACGCCAGGGATTGCCTTTTCTATAATAAATTATTCAAAAAATAATTTTCAACTGTCGCAAATTTTAAATATCCCAGGGATTGCATTTTCTACAGTAAATTTTGCAAAAAATAATTTTTTACTGTCGCAAATTTTAATTACGCCAGGTATTGCCTTTTCTATAGTAAATTTTTCAAAAAATAATTTTCTACTGTCGCAAATTTTAATTACGCCAGGTATTTCCTTTTCTATAGTAAATTATTCAAAAAATAATTTTCTACTGTCGCAAATTTTAATTGCGCCAGGGATTGCCTTTTCTATAGTAAATTATTCAAAAAATAATTTTCTACTGTCGCAAATTGTAATTACGCCAGGGATTGCCTCTTCTATAGTAAATTATTCAAAAAATAATTTTTTACTCTCGCAAATTTCAATTTCGCCAGGTAAATTATTCAAAAAATAATTTTTTACTGTCGCAAATTTTAAATACGCCAGGGATTGCCTTTTCTATAGTAAATTATTCAAAAAATAATTTTCTACTGTCGCAAATTTTAATTACGCCAGGGATTGCCTTTTCTATAGTAAATTATTCAAAAAATAATTTTCTACTGTCGCAAATTTTAAGTGCGCCAGGGATTGCCTTTTCTATAGTAAATTATTCAAAAAATAATTTTCTACTGTCGCAAATTGTAATTACGCCAGGGATTGCCTTTTCTACAGTAAATTTTGCAAAAAATAATTTTATACTGTCGCAAATTTTAATTACGCCAGGGATTGCCTTTTCTATAGTAAATTATTCAAAAAATAATTTTCTACTGTCGCAAATTTTAATTACGCCAGGGATTGCCTTTTCTATAGTAAATTATTCAAAAAATTATTTTCTACTGTCGCAAATTTTAATTACGCCAGGGATTGCCTTTTCTATAGTAAATTATTCAAAAAATAATTTTCTACTGTCGCAAATTTTAAGTGCGCCAGGGATTGCCTTTTCTATAGTAAATTATTCAAAAAATAATTTTCTACTGTCGCAAATTGTAATTACGCCAGGGATTGCCTTTTCTACAGTAAATTTTGCAAAAAATAATTTTATACTGTCGCAAATTTTAATTACGCCAGGGATTGCTTTTTCTATAGTAAATTATTCAAAAAATAATTTTTTACTGTCGCAAATTTTAATTACGCCAGGGATTGCCTTTTCTATAGTAAATTATTCAAAAAATAATTTTTTACTGTCGCAAATTTTAAATATCCGAGGGATTGCCTTTTCTATAGTAAATTATTCAAAAAATAATTTTCAACTGTCGCAAATTTTAATTACGCCAGGGATTGCCTTTTCTATAGTAAATTATTCAAAAAATAATTTTCAATTGTCGCAAATTTTAATTACGCCAGGGATTGCCTTTTCTATAGTAAATTATTCAAAAAATAATTTTTTACTGTCGCAAATTTTAATTACGCCAGGGATTGCCTTTTCTATAGTAAATTATTCAAAAAATAATTTTCAACTGTCGCAAATTTTAAATATCCCAGGGATTGCCTTTTCTATAGTAAATTATTCAAAAAATAATTTTATACTGTCGCAAATTTTAAGTGCGCCAGGGATTGCCTTTTCTATAGTAAATTATTCAAAAAATAATTTTCTACTGTCGCAAATTTTAAATACGGCAGGGATTGCCTTTTCTATAGTAAATTATTCAAAAAATAATTTTCTACTGTCGCAAATTTTAAATATCCCAGGGATTGGCTTTTCTATAGTAAATTTTGCAAAAAATAATTTTTTACTCTCGCAAATTTTAATTGCGCCAGGGATTGCCTTTTCTATAGTAAACTTTTCAAAAAATAATTTTCTACTGTCGCAAATTTTAATTACGCCAGGGATTGCCTTTTCTATAGTAAATTATTCAAAAAATAATTTTCTACTGTCGCAAATTTTAATTGCGCCAAGGATTGCCTTTTCTATAGTGAATTATTCAAAAAATAATTTTCTACTGTCGCAAATTGTAATTACGACAGGGATTGCCTTTTCTATAGTAAATTATTCAAAAAATAATTTTTTACTCTCGCAAATTTCAATTTCGCAAGGTAAGTTATTCAAAAAATAATTTTCTACTGTCGCAAATTTTGAATACGCCAGGGATTGCCTTTTCTATAGTAAATTATTCAAAAAATAATTTTCTACTGTCGCAAATTTTAAATATCCCAGGGATTGCCTTTTCTATAGTAAATTTTGCAAAAAATAATTTTTTACTGTCGCAAATTTTAATTGCGCCAGGGATTGCCTTTTCTATAGTAAATTATTCAAAAAATAATTTTCAACTGTCGCAAATTTTAATTACGCCAGGGATTGCCTTTTCTATAGTAAATTATTAAAAAAATAATTTTCTACTGTCGCAAATTTTAATTGCGCCAGGGATTGCCTTTTCTGTAGTAAATTATTCAAAAAATAATTTTCTACTGTCGCAAATTTTAATTGCGCCAGGGATTGCCTTTTCTATAGTAAATTATTCAAAAAATAATTTTCTACTGTCGCAAATTTTAATTGCGCCAGGGATTGCCTTTTCTATAGTAAATTATTCAAAAAATAATTTTATACTGTCGCAAATTTTAAATACGCCAGGGATTGCCTTTTCTATAGTAAATTATTCAAAAAATAATTTTCTACTGTCGCAAATTTTAATTACGCCAGGGATTGCCTTTTCTATAGTAAATTATTCAAAAAATAATTTTCTACTGTCGCAAATTATAATTACGCCAGGGATTGCCTTTTCTATAGTAAATTATTCAAAAAATAATTTTCAACTGTCGCAAATTTTAATTACGCCAGGGATTGCCTTTTCTATAGTAAATTATTCAAAAAATAATTTTTTACTGTCGCAAATTTTAATTACGCCAGGGATTGCCTTTTCTATAGTAAATTATTCAAAAAATTATTTTTTACTGTCGCAAATTTTAAATATCCCAGGAATTGCCTTTTCTATAGTAAATTATTCAAAAAACAATTTTCAACTGTCGCAAATTTTAATTGCGCCAGGGATTGCCTTTCTATAGTAAATTATTCAAAAAATAATTTTTTACTCTCGCAAATTTCAATTTCGCCAGGTAAATTTTTCACAAATTAATTTTCTATTGTCGCAAATTTTAATTACGCCAGGGATTGCCTTTTCTATAGTAAATTATTCAAAAAATAATTTTTTACTGTCGCAAATTTTAAATATCCCAGTGATTGCCTTTTCTATAGTAAATTATTCAAAAAATAATTTTCAACTGTCGCAAATTTTAATTACGCCAGGGATTGCCTTTTCTATAGTAAATTATTCAAAAAATAATTTTCAACTGTCGCAAATTTTAATTACGCCAGGGATTGCCTTTTCTATTGTAAATTTTGCAAAAAATAATTTTCAATTGTTGCAAATTTTAAATATCCCAGGGATTGCCGTTTCTACAGTAAATTTTGCAAAAAATAATTTTATACTGTCGCAAATTTTAAGTGCGCCAGGGATTGCCTTTTCTATAGTAAATTATTCAAAAAATAATTTTCTACTGTCGCAGATTTTAAATACGCCAGGGATTGCCTTTTCTATAGTAAATTATTCAAAAAATAATTTTCTACTGTCGCAAATTTTAATTACGCCAGCGATTGCCTTTTCTATAGTAAATTATTCAAAAAATAATTTTCTACTGTCGCAAATTTTAATTACGCCAGGGATTGCCTTTTCTATAGTAAATTATTCAAAAAATAATTTTTTACTGTAGCAAATTTTAAATATCCCAGGGATTGCCTTTTCTATAGTAAATTATTCAAAAAATAATTTTCATCTGTCGCAAATTTTAATTACGCCAGGGATTGCCTTTTCTATAGTAAATTATTCAAAAAATAATTTTTTACTGTCGCAAATTTTAAATATCCCAGGGATTGCCTTTTCTATAGTAAATTATTCAAAAAATAATTTTCAACTGTCGCAAATTTCAAATCCGCCAGGGATTGTCTTTTCTATAGTAAATTATACAAAAAATAATTTTTTACTATCGCAAGTTTTAATTGCGCCAGGGATTGCCTTTTCTACAGTAAATTTTGCAAAAAATAATTTTCAACTGTCGCAAATTTTAAATATCCCAGCGATTGCCTTTTCTACAGTAAATTTTGCAAAAAATAATTTTATACTGTCGCAAATTTTAAGTGCGCCAGGGATTGCCTTTTCTATAGTAAATTATTCAAAAAATAATTTTCTACTGTCGCAAATTTTAAATACGCCAGGGATTGCCTTTCCTATAGTAAATTATTCAAAAAATAATTTTCTACTGTCTCAAATTTTAAATATCCCAGGGATTGCCTTTTCTATAGTAAATTTTGCAAAAAATAATTTTTTACTTTCGCAAATTTTAATTGCGCCAGGGATTGCCTTTTCTATAGTAAACTTTTCAAAAAATAATTTTCTACTGTCGCAAATTTTAATTACGCCAGGGATTGCCTTTTCTATAGTAAATTATTCAAAAAATAATTTTCTACTGTCGCAAATTTTAATTGCGCCAGGGATTGCCTTTTCTATAGTAAATTATTCAAAAAATAATTTTCTACTGTCGCAAATTGTAATTACGCCAGGGATTGCCTTTTCTATAGTAAATTATTCAAAAAATAATTTTTTACTGTCGCAAATTTTAAATATCCCAGGGATTGCCTTTTCTATAGTAAATTATTCAAAAAATAATTTTTTACTGTCGCAAATTTTAAATATCCCAGGGATTGCCTTTTCTATAGTAAATTATTCAAAAAATAATTTTCAACTGTCGCAAATTTTAATTACGCCAGGGATTGCCTTTTCTATAGTAAATTATTCAAAAAATAATTTTTTACTGTCGCAAATTTTAAATATCCCAGGGATTGCCTTTTCTATAGTAAATTATTCAAAAAATAATTTTCAACTGTCGCAAATTTTAATTACGCCAGGGATTAACTTTTCTATAGTAAATTATTCAAAAAATAATTTTCAACTGTCGCAAATTTTAATTACGCCAGGGATTGCCTTTTCTATAGTAAATTATTCAAAAAATAATTTTTTACTGTCGCAAATTTTAATTACGAAAGGGATTGCCTTTTCCATAGTAAATTATTCAAAAAATAATTTTCAACTGTCGCAAATTTTAAATATCCCAGGGATTGCCTTTTCTATAGTAAATTATTCAAAAAATAATTTTATACTGTCGCAAATTTTAAGTGCGCCAGGGATTGCCTTTTCTACAGTAAATTTTGCAAAAAATAATTTTTTACTGTCGCAAATTTTAATTGCGCCAGGGATTGCCTTTTCTATAGTAAACTTTTCAAAAAATAATTTTCTACTGTCGCAAATTTTAAATACGCCAGGAATTGCCTTTTCTATAGTAAATTATTCAAAAAATAATTTTCTACTGTCGCAAATTTTAATTACGCCAGGGATTGCCTTTTCTATAGTAAATTTTGCAAAAAATAATTTTCTACTGTCGCAAATTTTAATTGCGCCAGGGATTGCCTTTTCTATAGTAAATTATTCAAAAAATAATTTTCTACTGTCGCAAATTGTAATTACGCCAGGGATTGCCTTTTCTATAGTAAATTATTCAAAAAATAATTTTTTACTGCCGCAAATTTTAAATATCCCAGGGATTGCCTTTTCTATAGTAAATTATTCAAAAAATAAATTTTACTGTCGCAAATTTTAAATATCCCAGGGATTGCCTTTTCTTTAGTAAATTATTCAAAAAATAATTTTCAACTGTCGCAAATTTTAAATATCCCGGGGGTTGCCTTTTCTATAGTAAATTATTCAAAAAATAATTTTATACTGTCGCAAATTTTAAGTGCGCCAGGGATTGCCTTTTCTACAGTAAATTTTGCAAAAAATAATTTTTTACTGTCGCAAATTTTACTTGCGCCAGGGATTGCCTTTTCTATAGTAAACTTTTCAAAAAATAATTTTCTACTGTCGCAAATTTTAAATACGCCAGGTATTGCCTTTTCTATAGTGAATTATTCAAAAAATAATTTTCTACTGTCGCAAATTTTAATTAAGCCAGGGATTGCCTTTTCTATAGTAAATTATTCAAAAAATAATTTTCTACTGTCGCAAATTTTAAGTGCGCCAGGGATTGCCTTTTCTATAGTAAATTATTCAAAAAATAATTTTCTACTGTCGCAAATTGTAATTACGCCATGGATTGCCTTTTCTATAGTAAATTATTCAAAAAATAATTTTTTACTGTCGCAAATTTTAAATATCCCAGGGATTGCCTTTTCTATAGTAAATTATTCAAAAAATAATTTTTTACTGTCGCCAATTTTAAATATCCCGGGGATTGCCTTTTCTATAGTAAATTATTCAAAAAATAATTTTATACTGTCGCAAATTTTAAGTGCGCCAGGGATTGCCTTTTCTACAGTAAATTTTGCAAAAAATAATTTTTTACTGTCGCAAATTTTACTTGCGCCAGGGATTGCCTTTTCTATAGTAAACTTTTCAAAAAATAATTTTCTACTGTCGCAAATTTTAAATACGCCAGGTATTGCCTTTTCTATAGTAAATTATTCAAAAAATAATTTTCTACTGTCGCAAATTGTAATTACGCCAGGGATTGCCTTTTCTATAGTAAATTATTCAAAAAATAAATTTTACTGTCGCAAATTTTAAATATCCCAGGGATTGCCTTTTCTTTAGTAAATTATTCAAAAAATAATTTTCAACTGTCGCAAATTTTAAATATCCCGGGGATTGCCTTTTCTATAGTAAATTATTCAAAAAATAATTTTATACTGTCGGAAATTTTAAGTGCGCCAGGGATTGCCTTTTCTACAGTAAATTTTGCAAAAAATAATTTTTTACTGTCGCAAATTTTACTTGCGCCAGGGATTGCCTTTTCTATAGTAAACTTTTCAAAAAATAATTTTCTACTGTCGCAAATTTTAAATACGCCAGGTATTGCCTTTTCTATAGTGAATTATTCAAAAAATAATTTTCTACTGTCGCAAATTTTAATTAAGCCAGGGATTGCCTTTTCTATAGTAAATTATTCAAAAAATAATTTTCTACTGTCGCAAATTTTAAGTGCGCCAGGGATTGCCTTTTCTATAGTAAATTATTCAAAAAATAATTTTCTACTGTCGCAAATTGTAATTACGCCATGGATTGCCTTTTCTATAGTAAATTATTCAAAAAATATTTTTTTACTGTCGCAAATTTTAAATATCCCAGGGATTGCCTTTTCTATAGTAAATTATTCAAAAAATAATTTTTTACTGTCGCAAATTTTAAATATCCCAGGGATTGCCTTTTCTATAGTAAATTATTCAAAAAATTATTTTTTACTGTCGCAAATTTTAAATATCCCAGGAATTGCCTTTTCTATAGTAAATTATTCAAAAAATAATTTTCAACTTTCGCAAATTTTAATTGCGCCATTATTCAAAAAATAATTTTTTACTCTCGCAAATTTCAATTTCGCCAGGTAAATTTTTCACAAATTAATTTTCTATTGTCGCAAATTTTAATTACGCCAGGGATTGCCTTTTCTATAGTAAATTATTCAAAAAATAATTTTTTACTGTCGCAAATTTTAAATATCCCAGTGATTGCCTTTTCTATAGTAAATTATTCAAAAAATAATTTTCAACTGTCGCAAATTTTAATTACGCCAGGGATTGCCTTTTCTATAGTAAATTATTCAAAAAATAATTTTCAACTGTCGCAAATTTTAATTACGCCACGGATTGCCTTTTCTATTGTAAATTTTGCAAAAAATAATTTTCAACTGTTGCAAATTTTAAATATCCCAGGGATTGCCGTTTCTACAGTAAATTTTGCAAAAAATAATTTTATACTGTCGCAAATTTTAAGTGCGCCAGGGATTGCCTTTTCTATAGTAAATTATTCAAAAAATAATTTTCTACTGTCGCAAATTTTAAATACGCCAGGGATTGCCTTTTCTATAGTAAATTATTCAAAAAATAATTTTCTACTGTCGCAAATTTTAATTACGCCAGGGATTGCCTTTTCTATAGTAAATTATTCAAAAAATAATTTTCTACTGTCGCAAATTTTAATTACGCCAGGGATTGCCTTTTCTATAGTAAATTATTCAAAAAATAATTTTTTACTGTAGCAAATTTTAAATATCCCAGGGATTGCCTTTTCTATAGTAAATTATTCAAAAAATAATTTTCATCTGTCGCAAATTTTAATTACGCCAGGGATTGCCTTTTCTATAGTAAATTATTCAAAAAATAATTTTTTACTGTCGCAAATTTTAAATATCCCAGGGATTGCCTTTTCTATAGTAAATTATTCAAAAAATAATTTTCAACTGTCGCAAATTTCAAATCCGACAGGGATTGCCTTTTCTATAGTAAATTATACAAAAAATAATTTTTTACTATCGCAAGTTTTAATTGCGCCAGGGATTGCCTTTTCTACAGTAAATTTTGCAAAAAATAATTTTCAACTGTCGCAAATTTTAAATATCCCAGCGATTGCCTTTTCTACAGTAAATTTTGCAAAAAATAATTTTATACTGTCGCAAATTTTAAGTGCGCCAGGGATTGCCTTTTCTATAGTAAATTATTCAAAAAATAATTTTCTACTGTCGCAAATTTTAAATACGCCAGGGATTGCCTTTTCTATAGTAAATTATTCAAAAAATAATTTTCTACTGTCTCAAATTTTAAATATCCCAGGGATTGCCTTTTCTATAGTAAATTTTGCAAAAAATAATTTTTTACTTTCGCAAATTTTAATTGCGCCAGGGATTGCCTTTTCTATAGTAAACTTTTCAAAAAATAATTTTCTACTGTCGCAAATTTTAATTACGCCAGGGATTGCCTTTTCTATAGTAAATTATTCAAAAAATAATTTTCTACTGTCGCAAATTTTAATTGCGCCAGGGATTGCCTTTTCTATAGTAAATTATTCAAAAAATAATTTTCTACTGTCGCAAATTGTAATTAAGCCAGGGATTGCCTTTTCTATAGTAAATTATTCAAAAAATAATTTTTTACTGTCGCAAATTTTAAATATCCCAGGGATTGCCTTTTCTATAGTAAATTATTCAAAAAATAATTTTTTACTGTCGCAAATTTTAAATATCCCAGGGATTGCCTTTTCTATAGTAAATTATTCAAAAAATAATTTTCAACTGTCGCAAATTTTAATTACGCCAGGGATTGCCTTTTCTATAGTAAATTATTCAAAAAATAATTTTTTACTGTCGCAAATTTTAAATATCCCAGGGATTGCCTTTTCTATAGTAAATTATTCAAAAAATAATTTTCAACTGTCGCAAATTTTAATTACGCCAGGGATTGCCTTTTCTATAGTAAATTATTCAAAAAATAATTTTCAACTGTCGCAAATTTTAATTACGCCAGGGATTGCCTTTTCTATAGTAAATTATTCAAAAAATAATTTTTTACTGTCGCAAATTTTAATTACGCCAGGGATTGCCTTTTCTATAGTAAATTATTCAAAAAATAATTTTCAACTGTCGCAAATTTTAAATATCCCAGGGATTGCCTTTTCTATAATAAATTATTCAAAAAATAATTTTATACTGTCGCAAATTTTAAGTGCGCCAGGGATTGCCTTTTCTACAGTAAATTTTGCAAAAAATAATTTTTTACTGTCGCAAATTTTAATTGCGCCAGGGATTGCCTTTTCTATAGTAAACTTTTCAAAAAATAATTTTCTACTGTCGCAAATTTTAAATACGCCAGGAATTGCCTTTTCTATAGTAAATTATTCAAAAAATAATTTTCTACTGTCGCAAATTTTAATTACGCCAGGGATTGCCTTTTCTATAGTAAATTTTGCAAAAAATAATTTTCTACTGTCGCAAATTTTAATTGCGCCAGGGATTGCCTTTTCTATAGTAAATTATTCAAAAAATAATTTTCTACTGTCGCAAATTGTAATTACGTCAGGGATTGCCTTTTCTATAGTAAATTATTCAAAAAATAATTTTTTACTGTCGCAAATTTTAAATATCCCAGGGATTGCCTTTTCTATAGTAAATTATTCAAAAAATAAATTTTACTGTCGCAAATTTTAAATATCCCAGGGATTGCCTTTTCTTTAGTAAATTATTCAAAAAATAATTTTCAACTGTCGCAAATTTTAAATATCCCGGGGATTGCCTTTTCTATAGTAAATTATTCAAAAAATAATTTTATACTGTCGCAAATTTTAAGTGCGCCAGGGATTGCCTTTTCTACAGTAATTTTTGCAAAAAATAATTTTTTACTGTCGCAAATTTTACTTGCGCCAGGGATTGCCTTTTCTATAGTAAACTTTTCAAAAAATAATTTTCTACTGTCGCAAATTTTAAATACGCCAGGTATTGCCTTTTCTATAGTGAATTATTCAAAAAATAATTTTCTACTGTCGCAAATTTTAATTAAGCCAGGGATTGCCTTTTCTATAGTAAATTATTCAAAAAATAATTTTCTACTGTCGCAAATTTTAAGTGCGCCAGGGATTGCCTTTTCTATAGTAAATTATTCAAAAAATAATTTTCTACTGTCGCAAATTGTAATTACGCCATGGATTGTCTTTTCTATAGTAAATTATTCAAAAAATAATTTTTTACTGTCGCAAATTTTAAATATCCCAGGGATTGCCTTTTCTATAGTAAATTATTCAAAAAATAATTTTTTACTGTCGCCAATTTTAAATATCCCAGGGATTGCCTTTTCTATAGTAAATTATTCAAAAAATAATTTTCAACTGTCGCAAATTTTAATTACGCCAGGGATTGCCTTTTCTATAGTAAATTATTCAAAAAATAATTTTTTACTGTCGCAAATTTTAAATATCACAGGGATTGCCTGTTCTATAGTAAATTATTCAAAAAATAATTTTCAACTGTCGCAAATTTTAATTACGCCTTTTCTATAGTAAATTATTCAAAAAATAATTTTCAACTGTCGCAAATTTTAATAACGCCAGGGTTTGCCTTTTCTATAGTAAATTATTCAAAAAATAATTTTTTACTGTCGCAAATTTTAATTACGCCAGGGATTGCCTTTTCTATAGTAAATTATTCAAAAAATAATTTTCAACTGTCGCAAATTTCAAATCCGCCAGGGATTGCCTTTTCTATAGTAAATTATACAAAAAATAATTTTTTACTATCGCAAGTTTTAATTGCGCCAGGGATTGCCTTTTCTACAGTAAATTTTGCAAAAAATAATTTTCAACTGTCGCAAATTTTAAATATCCCAGCGATTGCCTTTTCTACAGTAAATTTTGCAAAAAATAATTTTATACTGTCGCAAATTTTAAGTGCGCCAGGGATTGCCTTTTCTATAGTAAATTATTCAAAAAATAATTTTCTACTGTCGCAAATTTTAAATACGCCAGGGATTGCCTTTTCTATAGTAAATTATTCAAAAAATAATTTTCTACTGTCTCAAATTTTAAATATCCCAGGGATTGCCTTTTCTATAGTAAATTTTGCAAAAAATAATTTTTTACTTTCGCAAATTTTAATTGCGCCAGGGATTGCCTTTTCTATAGTAAACTTTTCAAAAAATAATTTTCTACTGTCGCAAATTTTAATTACGCCAGGGATTGCCTTTTCTATAGTAAATTATTCAAAAAATAATTTTCTACTGTCGCAAATTTTAATTGCGCCAGGGATTGCCTTTTCTATAGTAAATTATTCAAAAAATAATTTTCTACTGTCGCAAATTGTAATTACGCCAGGGATTGCCTTTTCTATAGTAAATTATTCAAAAAATAATTTTTTACTGTCGCAAATTTTAATTACGCCAGGGATTGCCTTTTCTATAGTAAATTATTCAAAAAATAATTTTTTACTGTCGCAAATTTTAAATATCCCAGGGATTGCCTTTTCTATAGTAAATTATTCAAAAAATAATTTTCAACTGTCGCAAATTTTAATTACGCCAGGGATTGCCTTTTCTATAGTAAATTATTCAAAAAATAATTTTCAACTGTCGCAAATTTTAATTACGCCAGGGATTGCCTTTTCTATAGTAAATTATTCAAAAAATAATTTTTTACTGTCGCAAATTTTAATTACGCCAGGGATTGCCTTTTCTATAGTAAATTATTCAAAAAATAATTTTCAACTGTCGCAAATTTTAAATATCCCAGGGATTGCCTTTTCTATAGTAAATTATTCAAAAAATAATTTTATACTGTCGCAAATTTTAAGCGCGCAAGGGATTGCCTTTTCTACAGTAAATTTTGCGAAAAATAATTTTTTACTGTCGCAAATTTTAATTGCGCCAGGGATTGCCTTTTCTATAGTAAACTTTTCAAAAAATCATTTTCTACTGTCGCAAATTTTAAATACGCCAGGAATTGCCTTTTCTATAGTAAATTATTCAAAAAATAATTTTCTACTGTCGCAAATTTTAATTACGCCAGGGATTGCCTTTTCTATAGTAAATTTTGCAAAAAATAATTTTCTACTGTCGCAAATTTTAATTGCGCCAGGGATTGCCTTTTCTATAGTAAATTATTCAAAAAATAATTTTCTACTGTCGCAAATTGTAATTACGCCAGGGATTGCCTTTTCTATAGTAAATTATTCAAAAAATAATTTTTTACTGTCGCAAATTTTAAATATCCCAGGGATTGCCTTTTCTATAGTAAATTATTCAAAAAATAATTTTTTACTGTCGCAAATTTTAAATATCCCAGGGATTGCCTTTTCTTTAGTAAATTATTCAAAAAATAATTTTCAACTGTCGCAAATTTTAAATATCCCGGGGATTGCCTTTTCTATAGTAAATTATTCAAAAAATAATTTTATACTGTCGCAAATTTTAAGTGCGCCAGGGATTGCCTTTTCTACAGTAAATTTTGCAAAAAATAATTTTTTACTGTCGCAAATTTTACTTGCGCCAGGGATTGCCTTTTCTATAGTAAACTTTTCAAAAAATAATTTTCTACTGTCGCAAATTTTAAATACGCCAGGTATTGCCTTTTCTATAGTGAATTATTCAAAAAATAATTTTCTACTGTCGCAAATTTTAATTAAGCCAGGGATTGCCTTTTCTATAGTAAATTATTCAAAAAATAATTTTCTACTGTCGCAAATTTTAAGTGCGCCAGGGATTGCCTTTTCTATAGTAAATTATTCAAAAAATAATTTTCTACTGTCGCAAATTGTAATTACGCCAGGGATTGCCTTTTCTATAGTAAATTATTCAAAAAATAATTTTTTACTGTCGCAAATTTTAAATATCCCAGGGATTGCCTTTTCTATAGTAAATTATTCAAAAAATAATTTTTTACTGTCGCAAATTTTAAATATCCCAGGGATTGCCTTTTCTATAGTAAATTATTCAAAAAATAATTTTCAACTGTCGCAAATTTTAATTACGCCAGGGATTGCCTTTTCTATAGTAAATTATTCAAAAAATAATTTTTTACTGTCGCAAATTTTAAATATCACAGGGATTGCCTGTTCTATAGTAAATTATTCAAAAAATAATTTTCAACTGTCGCAAATTTTAATTACGCCTTTTCTATAGTAAATTATTCAAAAAATAATTTTCAACTGTCGCAAATTTTAATTACGCCAGGGTTTGCCTTTTCTATAGTAAATTATTCAAAAAATAATTTTTTACTGTCGCAAATTTTAATTACGCCAGGGATTGCCTTTTCTATAGTAAATTATTCAAAAAATAATTTTCAAATGTCGCAAATTTTAAATATCCCAGGGATTGCCTTTTCTATAGTAAATTATTCAAAAAATAATTTTCTACTGTCGCAAATTTTAATTACGCCAGGGATTGCCTTTACTATAGTAAACTTTTCAAAAAATAATAGTAAATTATTCAAAAAATAATTTTCTACTATCGCAAATTTTAATTACGCCAGGGATTGCCTTTTCTATAGTAAATTATTCAAGAAATAATTTTCAACTGTCGCAAATTTTAATTACGCCAGGGATTGCCTTTTCTATAGTAAATTATTCAAAAAATAATTTTCTACTGTCGCAAATTGTAATTACGCCAGGGATTGCCTTTTCTATAGTAAATTATTCAAAAAATAATTTTATACTGTCGCAAATTTTAAATACGCCAGGGATTGCCTTTTCTATAGTAAATTATTCAAAAAATAATTTTCTACTGTCGCAAATTTTAATTACGCCAGGGATTGCCTTTTCTATAGTAAATTATTCAAAAAATAATTTTTTACTATCGCAAATTTTAAATACGCCAGGGTTTGCCTTTTCTATAGTAAATTATTCAAAAAATAATTTTTTACTGTCGCAAATTTCAATTTCGCCAGGTAAATTTTTCACAAATTAATTTTCTACTGTCGCAAATTTTAATTACGCCAGGGATTGCCTTTTCTGTAGTAAATTATTCAAAAAATAATTTTTTACTGTCGCAAATTTTAATTACGCCAGGGATTGCCTTTTCTATAGTAAATTATTCAAAAAATAATTTTCTACTGTCGCAAATTGTAATTACGCCAGGGATTGCCTTTTCTATAGTAAATTATTCAAAAAATAATTTTTTACTGTCGCAAATTTTAAATATTCCAGGGATTGCCTTTTCTATAGTAAATTATTCAAAAAATAATTTTTTACTGTCGCAAATTTTAAATATCCCAGGGATTGCCTTTTCTATAGTAAATTATTCAAAAAATAATTTTCAACTGTCGCAAATTTTAATTACGCCAGGGATTGCCTTTTCTATAGTAAATTATTCAAAAAATAATTTTTTACTGTCGCAAATTTTAAATATCACAGGGATTGCCTGTTCTATAGTAAATTATTCAAAAAATAATTTTCAACTGTCGCAAATTTTAATTACGCCTTTTCTATAGTAAATTATTCAAAAAATAATTTTCTACTGTCGCAAATTTTAATTACGCCAGGGTTTGCCTTTTCTATAGTAAATTATTCAAAAAATAATTTTTTACTGTCGCAAATTTTAATTACGCCAGGGATTGCCTTTTCTATAGTAAATTATTCAAAAAATAATTTTCAAATGTCGCAAATTTTAAATATCCCAGGGATTGCCTTTTCTATAGTAAATTATTCAAAAAATAATTTTTTACTATCGCAAATTTTAAATACGCCAGGGTTTGCCTTTTCTATAGTAAATTATTCAAAAAATAATTTTTTACTGTCGCAAATTTCAATTTCGCCAGGTAAATTTTTCACAAATTAATTTTCTACTGTCGCAAATTTTAATTACGCCAGGGTTTGCCTTTTCTATAGTAAATTATTCAAAAAATAATTTTTTACTGTCGCAAATTTTAATTACGCCAGGGATTGCCTTTTCTATAGTAAATTATTCAAAAAATAATTTTCAAATGTCGCAAATTTTAAATATCCCAGGGATTGCCTTTTCTATAGTAAATTATTCAAAAAATAATTTTTTACTATCGCAAATTTTAAATACGCCAGGGTTTGCCTTTTCTATAGTAAATTATTCAAAAAATAATTTTTTACTGTCGCAAATTTTAAATATCCCAGGGATTGCCTTTTCTATAGTAAATTATTCAAAAAATAATTTTTTACTGTCGCAAATTTTAAGTATCCCAGGGATTGCCTTTTCTTTAGTAAATTATTCAAAAAATAATTTTCAACTGTCGCAAATTTTAAATATCCCGGGGATTGCCTTTTCTATAGTAAATTATTCAAAAAATAATTTTATACTGTCGCAAATTTTAAGTGCGCCAGGGATTGCCTTTTCTACAGTAAATTTTGCAAAAAATAATTTTTTACTGTCGCAAATTTTACTTGCGCCAGGGATTGCCTTTTCTATAGTAAACTTTTCAAAAAATAATTTTCTACTGTCGCAAATTTTAAATACGCCAGGTATTGCCTTTTCTATAGTGAATTATTCAAAAAATAATTTTCTACTGTCGCAAATTTTAATTAAGCCAGGGATTGCCTTTTCTATAGTAAATTATTCAAAAAATAATTTTCTACTCTCGCAAATTTTAAGTGCGCCAGGGATTGCCTTTTCTATAGTAAATTTTGCAAAAAATAATTTTCTATTGTCGCAAATTTTAATTGCGCCAGGGATTGCCTTTTCTATAGTAAATTATTCAAAAAATAATTTTCTACTGTCGCAAATTGTAATTACGCCAGGGATTGCCTTTTCTATAGTAAATTATTCAAAAAATAATTTTTTACTGTCGCAAATTTTAAATATCCCAGGGATTGCCTTTTCTATAGTAAATTATTCAAAAAATAATTTTTTATTGTCGCAAATTTTAAATATCCCAGGGATTGCCTTTTCTTTAGTAAATTATTCAAAAAATAATTTTCAACTGTCGCAAATTTTAAATATCCCGGGGATTGCCTTTTCTATAGTAAATTATTCAAAAAATAATTTTATACTGTCGCAAATTTTAAGTGCGCCAGGGATTGCCTTTTCTACAGTAAATTTTGCAAAAAATAATTTTTTACTGTCGCAAATTTTACTTGCGCCAGGGATTGCCTTTTCTATAGTAAACTTTTCAAAAAATAATTTTCTACTGTCGCAAATTTTAAATACGCCAGGTATTGCCTTTTCTATAGTAAATTATTCAAAAAATAATTTTCTACTGTCGCAAATTTTAATTGCGCCAGGGATTGCCTTTTCTATAGTAAATTATTCAAAAAATAATTTTTTACTCTCGCAAATTTCAATTTCGCCAGGTAAATTTTTCACAAATTAATTTTCTACTGTCGCAAATTGTAATTACGCCAGGGATTACCTTTTCTATAGTAAATTATTCAAAAAATAATTTTTTACTCTCGCAAATTTTAATTACGCCAGGGATTGCCTTTTCTATAGTAAACTTTTCAAAAAATAATTTTCTACTGTCGCAAATTTTAATTACGCCAGGGATTGCCTTTTCTATAGTAAATTATTCAAAAAATAATTTTTTACTGTCGCAAATTTTAATTGCGCCAGGGATGGCCTTTTCTATAGTAAACTTTTCAAAAAATTATTTTCTACTGTCGCAAATTTTAATTACGCCAGGGATTGCCTTTTCTATAGTAAATTATTCAAAAAATAATTTTCTACTGTCGCAAATTGTAATTACGCCAGGGATTGCCTTTTCTATAGTAAATTATTCAAAAAATAATTTTATACTGTCGCAAATTTTAGATACGCCAGGGATTGCCTTTTCTATAGTAAATTATTCAAAAAATAATTTTCAACTGTCGCAAATTTTAATTACGCCAGGGATTGCCTTTTCTATAGTAAATTACTCAAAAAATAATTTTTTACTATCGCAAGTTTTAATTGCGCCAGGGATTCCCTTTTCTATAGTAAATTATTCAAAAAATAATTTTTTACTATCGCAAGTTTTAATTGCGCCAGGGATTGCCTTTTCTATAGTAAATTATTCAAAAAATAATTTTCTACTGTCGCAAATTTTAATTGCGCCAGGGATTGCCTTTTCTATAGTAAATTATTCAAAAAATAATTTTTTACTCTCGCAAATTTTAATTACGCCAGGGATTGCCTTTTCTATAGTAAATTATTCAAAAAATAATTTTCTACTGTTGCAAATTTTAATTGCGCCAGGGATTGCCTTTTCTATAGTAAATTATTCAAAAAATAATTTTTTACTGTCGCAAATTTTAATTACGCCAGGGATTGCCTTTTCTATAGTAAACTTTTCAAAAAATAATTTTCTACTGTCGCAAATTTTAATTACGCCAGGGATTGCCTTTTCTATAGTAAATAATTAAAAAAATAATTTTCTACTGTCGCAAATTTTAATTACGCCAGGGATTGTCTTTTCTATAGTAAATTATTCAAAAAATAATTTTCTACTGTCGCAAATTTTAATTACGCCAGGGATTGCCTTTTCTATAGTAAATTATTCAAAAAATAATTTTCAACTGTCGCAAATTTTAATTACGCCAGGGATTGCCTTTTCTATAGTAAATTATTCAAAAAATAATTTTCTACTGTCGCAAATTGTAATTACGCCAGGGATTGCCTTTTCTATAGTAAATTATTCAAAAAATAATTTTCTACTGTCGCAAATTTTAATTGCGCCAGGGATTGCTTTTTCTATAGTAAATTATTCAAAATATTAATTTTTTACTGTCACAAATTTTAATTACGCCAGGGATTGCCTTTTCTATAGTAAATTATTCAAAAAATAATTTTCTACTGTCGCAAATTTTAATTGCGCCAGGGATTGCCTTTTCTATAGTAAATTATTCAAAAAATAATTTTTTACTCTCGCAAATTTCAATTTCGGAAGGTAAATTTTTCACAAATTAATTTTCTACTGTCGCAAATTGTAATTACGCCAGGGATTACCTTTTCTATAGTAAATTATTCAAAAAATAATTTTTTACTCTCGCAAATTTTAATTACGCCAGGGATTGCCTTTTCTATAGTAAACTTTTCAAAAAATAATTTTCTACTGTCGCAAATTTTAATTACGCCAGGGATTGCCTTTTCTATAGTAAATTATTCAAAAAATTATTTTTTACTGTCGCAAATTTTAATTGCGCCAGGGATGGCCTTTTCTATAGTAAACTTTTCAAAAAATTATTTTCTACTGTCGCAAATTTTAATTACGCCAGGTATTGCCTTTTCTATAGTAAATTATTCAAAAAATAATTTCTACTGTCGCAAATTGTAATTACGCCAGGGATTGCCTTTTCTATAGTAAATTATTCAAAAAATAATTTTATACTGTCGCAAATTTTAGATACGCCAGGGATTGCCTTTTCTATAGTAAATTATTCAAAAAATAATTTTCAACTGTCGCAAATTTTAATTACGCCAGGGATTGCCTTTTCTATAGTAAATTATTCAAAAAATAATTTTTTACTGTCGCAAATTTTAATTACGCCAGGGATTGCCTTTTCTATAGTAAACTTTTCAAAAAATAATTTTCTACTCTCGCAAATTTTAATTACGCCAGGGATTGCCTTTTCTATAGTAAATAATTAAAAAAATAATTTTCTACTGTCGCAAATTTTAATTACGCCAGGGATTGTCTTTTCTATAGTAAATTATTCAAAAAATAATTTTCTACTGTCGCAAATTTTAATTACGCCAGGGATTGCCTTTTCTATAGTAAATTATTCAAAAAATAATTTTCAACTGTCGCAAATTTTAATTACGCCAGGGATTGCCTTTTCTATAGTAAATTATTCAAAAAATAATTTTCTACTGTCGCAAATTGTAATTACGCCAGGGATTGCCTTTTCTATAGTAAATTATTCAAAAAATAATTTTCTACTGTCGCAAATTTTAATTGCGCCAGGGATTGCTTTTTCTATAGTAAATTATTCAAAATATTAATTTTTTACTGTCACAAATTTTAATTACGCCAGGGATTGCCTTTTCTATAGTAAATTATTCAAAAAATAATTTTCTACTGTCGCAAATTTTAATTGCGCCAGGGATTGCCTTTTCTATAGTAAATTATTCAAAAAATAATTTTTTACTCTCGCAAATTTCAATTTCGGAAGGTAAATTTTTCACAAATTAATTTTCTACTGTCGCAAATTGTAATTACGCCAGGGATTACCTTTTCTATAGTAAATTATTCAAAAAATAATTTTTTACTCTCGCAAATTTTAATTACGCCAGGGATTGCCTTTTCTATAGTAAACTTTTCAAAAAATAATTTTCTACTGTCGCAAATTTTAATTACGCCAGGGATTGCCTTTTCTATAGTAAATTATTCAAAAAATTATTTTTTACTGTCGCAAATTTTAATTGCGCCAGGGATGGCCTTTTCTATAGTAAACTTTTCAAAAAATTATTTTCTACTGTCGCAAATTTTAATTACGCCAGGGATTGCCTTTTCTATAGTAAATTATTCAAAAAATAATTTTCTACTGTCGCAAATTGTAATTACGCCAGGGATTGCCTTTTCTATAGTAAATTATTCAAAAAATAATTTTATACTGTCGCAAATTTTAGATACGCCAGGGATTGCCTTTTCTATAGTAAATTATTCAAAAAATAATTTTCAACTGTCGCAAATTTTAATTACGCCAGGGATTGCCTTTTCTATAGTAAATTATTCAAAAAATAATTTTTTACTATCGCAAGTTTTAATTGCGCCAGGGATTCCCTTTTCTATAGTAAATTATTCAAAAAATAATTTTTTACAATCGCAAGTTTTAATTGCGCCAGGGATTGCCTTTTCTATAGTAAATTATTCAAAAAATAATTTTCTACTGTCGCAAATTTTAATTGCGCCAGGGATTGCCTTTTCTATAGTAAATTATTCAAAAAATAATTTTTTACTCTCGCAAATTTTAATTACGCCAGGGATTGCCTTTTCTATAGTAAATTATTCAAAAAATAATTTTCTACTGTTGCAAATTTTAATTGCGCCAGGGATTGCCTTTTCTATAGTAAATTATTCAAAAAATAATTTTTTACTGTCGCAAATTTTAATTACGCCAGGGATTGCCTTTTCTATAGTAAATTATTCAAAAAATAATTTTTTACTCTCGCAAATTTTAATTGCGCCAGGGATTGCCTTTTCTATAGTAAATTATTCAAAAAATAATTTTTTACTCTCTCAAATTTTAATTACGCCAGGGATTGCCTTTTCTATAGTAAATTATTCAAAAAATAATTTTTTACTGTCGAAAATTTTAATTACACCAGGGATTGCCTTTTCTATAGTAAATTATTCAAAAAATAATTTTCAACTGTAGCACATTTTAAGTGCGCCAGGGATTGCCTTTTCTACAGTAAATTATTCAAAAAATAATGTTTTACTGTCGCAAATTTTAAATACGCCAGGGATTGCCTTTTCTATAGTAAATTATTCAAAAAATAATTTTCAATTGTCGCAAATTTTAATTACGCCAGGGATTGCCTTTTCTATAGTAAATTATTCAAAAAATAATTTTTTACTGTCGCAAATTTTAATTACGCCAGGGATTGCCTTTTCTATAGTAAATTATTCAAAAAATAATTTTTTACTGTCGCAAATTTCAATTTCGCCAGGTAAATTTGTCACAAATTAATTTTCTACTGTCGCAAATTGTAATTACGCCAGGGATTGCCTTTTCTATAGTAAATTATTCAAAAAATAATTTTTTACTGTCGCAAATTTTAATTACGCCAGGGATTGCCTTTTCTATAGTAAATTATTCAAAAAATAATTTTTTACTGTCGCAAATTTTATTTACGCCAGGGATTGCCTTTTCTATAGTAAATTATTCAAAAAATAATTTTCTACTGTCGCAAATTGTAATTACGCCAGGGATTGCCTTTTCTATAGTAAATTATTCAAAAAATAATTTTTTACTGTCGCAAATTTTAAATATCCCAGGGATTGCCTTTTCTATAGTAAATTATTCAAAAAATAATTTTCTACTGTCGCAAATTGTAATTACGCCAGGGATTGCCTTTTCTATAGTAAATTATTCAAAAAATAATTTTTTACTGTCGCAAATTTTAATTACGCCAGGGATTGCCTTTTCTATAGTAAATTATTCAAAAAATAATTTTCTACTGTCGCAAATTTTAATTGCGCCAGGGATTGCCTTTTCTATAGTAAATTATTCAAAAAATAATTTTTTACTCCCGCAAATTTCAATTTCGCCAGGTAAATTTTTCACAAATTAATTTTCTACTGTCGCAAATTGTAATTACGCCAGGGATTGCCTTTTCTATAGTAAATTATTCAAAAAATAATTTTTTACTCTCGCAAATTTTAATTACGCCAGGGATTGCCTTTTCTATAGTAAACTTTTCAAAAAATAATTTTCTACTGTCGCAAATTTAATTACGCCAGGGATTGCCTTTCTATAGTAAATTATTCAAAAAATAATTTTTTACTGTCGCAAATTTTAATTGCGCCAGGGATTGCCTTTTCTATAGTAAACTTTTCAAAAAATTATTTTCTACTGTCGCAAATTTTAATTACGCCAGGGTTGCCTTTTCCATAGTAAATTATTCAAAAAATAATTTTCTACTGTCGCAAATTGTAACTACGCCAGGGATTGCCTTTTCTATAGTAAATTATTCAAAAAATAATTTTATACTGTCGCAAATTTTAGATACGCCAGGGATTGCCTTTTCTATAGTAAATTATTAAAAAAATAATTTTCTATTGCCGCAAATTTTAATTACGCCAGGGATTGCCTTTTCTATAGTAAATTATTCAAAAAATAATTTTTTACTATCGCAAGTTTTAATTGCGCCAGGGATTCCCTTTTCTATAGTAAATTATTCAAAAAATAATTTTTTACTATCGCAAGTTCAATTGCGCCAGGGATTGCCTTTTCTATAGTAAATTATTCAAAAAATAATTTTCTACTGTCGCAAATTTTAATTGCGCCAGGGATTGCCTTTTCTATAGTAAATTATTCAAAAAATAATTTTTTACTCTCGCAAATTTTAATTACGCCAGGGATTGCCTTTTCTATAGTAAATTATTCAAAAAATAATTTTCTACTGTTGCAAATTTTAATTGCGCCAGGGATTGCCTTTTCTATAGTAAATTATTCAAAAAATAATTTTTTACTCTCGCAAATTTTAATTGCGCCAGGGATTGCCTTTTCTATAGTAAATTATTCAAAAAATAATTTTTTACTCTCGCAAATTTTAATTACGCCAGGGACTGCCTTTTCTATAGTAAATTATTCAAAAAATAATTTTTTACTGTCGCAAATTTCAATTTCGCCAGGTAAACTTTTCACAAATTAATTTTCTACTGTCGCAAATTGTAATTACGCCAGGGATTGCCTTTTCTATAGTAAATTATTCAAAAAATAATTTTTTACTGTCGCAAATTTTAATTACGCCAGGGATTGCCTTTTCTATAGTAAATTATTCAAAAAATAATTGTTTAATGTCGCAAATTTTATTTACGCCAGGGATTGCCTTTTCTATAGTAAATTATTCAAAAAATAATTTTCAAAAGTTGCAAATTTTAAGTGCGCCAGGGATTGCCTTTTCTACAGTAAATTATTCAAAAAATAATTTTTTACTGTCGCAAATTTTAAATATCCCAGGGATTGCCTTTTCTATAGCAAATTATTCAAAAAATAAATTTTCAACTGTCGCAAATTTTAATTACGCCAGGGATTGCCTTTTCTATAGTAAATTATTCAAAAAATAATTTTTTACTCTCGCAAATTTTAATTACGCCAGGGATTGCCTTTTCTATAGTAAATTATTCAAAAAATAATTTTTTACTGTCGCAAATTTCAATTTCGCCAGGTAAAATTTTCACAAATTAATTTTCTACTGTCGCAAATTGTAATTACGCCAGGGATTGCCTTTTCTATAGTAAATTATTCAAAAAATAATTTTTTACTGTCGCAAATTTTAATTACGCCAGGGATTGCCTTTTCTATAGTAAATTATTCAAAAAATAATTGTTTAATGTCGCAAATTTTATTTACGCCAGGGATTGCCTTTTCTATAGTAAATTATTCAAAAAATAATTTTCTACTGTCGCAAATTGTAATTACGCCAGGGATTGCCTTTTCTATAGTAAATTATTCAAAAAATAATTTTCTACTGTCGCAAATTTTAATTACGCCAGGGATTGCCTTTTCTATAGTAAACTTTTCAAAAAATAATTTTCTACTGTCGCAAATTTTAATTACGCCAGGGATTGCCTTTTCTATAGTAAACTTTTCAAAAAATAATTTTCAACTGTCGCAAATTTTAAGTGCGCCAGGGATTGCCTTTTCTACAGTAAATTATTCAAAAAATAATTTTTTACTGTCGCAAATTTTAAATATCCCAGGGATTGCCTTTTCTATAGTAAATTATTCAAAAAATAATTTTCAACTGTCGCAAATTTTAATTTCGCCAGGGATTGCCTTTTCTATAGTAAATTATTCAAAAAATAATTTTTTACTGTCGCAAATCTTAATTACGCCAGGGATTGCCTTTTCTATAGTAAATTATTCAAAAAATAATTTTTTACTGTTGCAAATTTCAATTTCGCCAGGTAAATTTTTCACAAATTAATTTTCTACTGTTCCAAATTTTAATTACGCCAGGGATTGCCTTTTCTATAGTAAATTATTCAAAAAATAATTTTTTACTGTCGCAAATTTTAATTACGCCAGGGATTGCCTTTTCTATAGTAAATTATTCAAAAAATAATTTTTTACTGTCGCAAATTTTAACTACGCCAGGGATTGCCTTTTCTATAGTAAATTATTCAAAAAATAATTTTCTACTGTTGCAAATTTTAATTGCGCCAGGGATTGCCTTTTCTATAGTAAATTATTCAAAAAATAATTTTTTAATGTCGCAAATTTTAATTACGCCAGGGATTGCCTTTTCTATAGTAAATTATTCAAAAAATAATTTTCTACTGTCGTAAATTTTAATTACGCCAGGGATTGCCTTTTCTATAGTAAATTATTCAAAATATTAATTTTTTACCGTCACAAATTTTAATTACGCCAGGGATTGCCTTTTCTATAGTAAATTATTCAAAAAATAATTTTCTACTGTCGCAAATTTTAATTGCGCCAGGGATTGCCTTTTCTATAGTAAATTATTCAAAAAATAATTTTTTACTCTCACAAATTGTAATTACGCCAGGGATTGCCTTTTCTATAGTAAATTATTCAAAAAATAATTTTTTACTCTTGCAAATTTTAATTACGCCAGGGATTGCCTTTTCTATAGTAAACTTTTCAAAAAATAATTTTCTACTGTCGCAAATTTTAATTACGCCAGGGATTGCCTTTTCTATAGTAAATTATTCAAAAAATAATTTTCTACTGTTGCAAATTTTAATTGCGCCAGGGATTGCCTTTTCTATAGTAAATTATTCAAAAAATAATTTTCTACTGTCGCAAATTTTAATTACGCCAGGGATTGCCTTTTCTATAGTAAATTATTCAAAAAATAATTTTTTACTCTCGCAAATTTCAATTTCGCCAGGTAAATTTTTCACAAATTAATTTTCTACTGTCGCAAATTGTAATTACGCCAGGGATTGCCTTTTCTATAGTAAATTATTCAAAAATAATTTTTTACTCTCGCAAATTTTAATTACTCCAGGGATTGCCTTTTCTATAGTAAATTATTCAAAAAATAATTTTCTACTGTCGCAAATTTTAATTGCGCCAGGGATTGCCTTTTCTATAGTAAATTATTCAAAAAATAATTTTATACTGTCGCAAATTTTAAATACGCCATGGATTGCCTTTTCTATAGTAAATTATTCAAAAAATAATTTTCTACTGTTGCAAATTTTAATTGCGCCAGGGATTGCCTTTTCTACAGTAAATTTTGCAAAAAATAATTTTTTACTGTCGCAAATTTTAACTGCGCCAGGGATTGCCTTTTCTATAGTAAATTATTCAAAAAATAATTTTTTACTGTCGCAAATTTTAATTGCGCCAGGGATTGCCTTTTCTATAGTAAATTATTCAAAAAATAATTTTTTACTCTCGCAAATTTCAATTTCGCCAGGTAAATTTTTCACAAATTAATTTTCTACTGTCGCAAATTGTAATTACGCCAGGGATTGCCTTTTCTATAGTAAATTATTCAAAAATAATTTTTTACTCTCGCAAATTTTAATTACTCCAGGGATTGCCTTTTCTATAGTAAATTATTCAAAAAATAATTTTCTACTGTCGCAAATTTTAATTGCGCCAGGGATTGCCTTTTCTATAGTAAATTATTCAAAAAATAATTTTATACTGTCGCAAATTTTAAATACGCCATGGATTGCCTTTTCTATAGTAAATTATTCAAAAAATAATTTTCTACTGTTGCAAATTTTAATTGCGCCAGGGATTGCCTTTTCTACAGTAAATTTTGCAAAAAATAATTTTCAACTGTCGCAAATTTTAATTGAGCCAGGGATTGCCTTTTCTATAGTAAACTTTTCAAAAAATAATTTTCTACTGTCGCAAATTTTAATTACGCCAGGGATTGCCTTTTCTATAGTAAATTATTCAAAAAATAATTTTCTACTGTCGCAAATTTTAATTACGCCAGGGATTGCCTTTTCTATAGTAAATTATTCAAAAAATAATTTTCAACTGTCGCAAATTTTAATTACGCCAGGGATTGCCTTTTCTATAGTAAATTATTCAAAAAATAATTTTTTACTGTCGCAAATTTTAACTACGCCAGGGATTGCCTTTTCTATAGTAAATTATTCAAAAAATAATTTTCTACTGTTGCAAATTTTAATTGCGCCAGGGATTGCTTTTTCTATAGTAAATTATTCAAAAAATAATTTTTTAATGTCGCAAATTTTAATTACGCCAGGGATTGCCTTTTCTATAGTAAATTATTCAAAAAATTATTTTATACTGTCGCAAATTTTAAATACGCCAGGGATTGCTTTTTCTATAGTAAATTATTCAAAAAATAATTTTCTACTGTCGCAAATTTTAATTACGCCAGGGATTGCCTTTTCTATAGTAAATTATTCAAAAAATAATTTTCTACTGTCGCAAATTTTAATTGCGCCAGGGATTGCCTTTTCTATAGTAAATTATTCAAAAAATAATTTTATACTGTCGCAAATTTGTAAATACGCCAGGGATTGCCTTTTCTATAGTAAATTATTCAAAAAATAATTTTCTACTGTCGCAAATTTTAATTACGCCAGGGATTGCCTTTTCTATAGTAAATTATTCAAAAAATAATTTTCTACTGCCGCAAATTTTAATTACGCCAGGGATTGCCTTTTCTATAGTAAATTATTCAAAAAATAATTTTCAACTGTCGCAAATTTTAATTACGCCAGGGATTGCCTTTTCTATAGTAAACTTTTCAAAAAATAATTTTCTACTGTTGCAAATTTTAATTGCGCCAGGGATTGCCTTTTCTATAGTAAATTATTCAAAAAATAATTTTTTACTCTTGCAAATTTTAATTACGCCAGGGATTGCCTTTTCTATAGTAAACTTTTCAAAAAATAATTTTCTACTGTCGCAAATTTTAATTACGCCAGGGATTGCCTTTTCTATAGTAAATTATTCAAAAAATAATTTTCTACTGTTGCAAATTTTAATTGCGCCAGGGATTGCCTTTTCTATAGTAAATTATTCAAAAAATAATTTTCAACTGTCGCAAATTTCAATTTCGCCAGGTAAATTTTTCACAAATTAATTTTCTACTGTCGCAAATTTTAATTACGCCAGGGATTGCCTTTTCTATAGTAAAATATTCAAAAAATAATTTTCAACTGTCGCAAATTTTAATTGCGCCAGGGATTGCCTTTTCTATAGTAAACTTTTCAAAAAATAATTTTCAACTGTCGCAAATTTTAAGTACGCCAGGGATTGCCTTTTCTACAGTAAATTATTCAAAAAATAATTTTTTACTGTCGCAAATTTTAAATATTCCAGGGATTGCCTTTTCTATAGTAAATTATTCAAAAAATAATTTTCAACTGTCGAAAATTTTAATTTCGCCAGGGATTGCCTTTTCTATAGTAAATTATTCAAAAAATAATTTTTTACTGTCGCAAATTTTAATTACGCCAGGGATTGCCTTTTCTATAGTAAATTATTCAAAAAATAATTTTTTACTGTCGCAAATTTCAATTTCGCCAGGTAAATTTTTCAGAAATTAATTTTCTACTGTTCCAAATTTTAATTACGCCAGGGATTGCCTTTTCTATAGTAAATTATTCAAAAAATAATTTTTTACTGTCGCAAATTTTAATTACGCCAGGGATTGCCTTTTCTATAGTAAATTATTCAAAAAATAATTTTTTACTGTCGCAAATTTTAACTACGCCAGGGATTGCCTTTTCTATAGTAAATTATTCAAAAAATAATTTTCTACTGTTGCAAATTTTAATTGCGCCAGGGATTGCCTTTTCTATAGTAAATTATTCAAAAAATAATATTTTAATGTCGCAAATTTTAATTACGCCAGGGATTGCCTTTTCTATAGTAAATTATTCAAAAAATAATTTTCTACTGTCGCAAATTTTAATTACGCCAGGGATTGCCTTTTCTATAGTAAATTATTCAAAATATTAATTTTTTACCGTCACAAATTTTAATTACGCCAGGGATTGCCTTTTCTATAGTAAATTATTCAAAAAATAATTTTCTACTGTCGCAAATTTTAATTGCGCCAGGGATTGCCTTTTCTATAGTAAATTATTCAAAAAATAATTTTTTACTCTCACAAATTGTAATTACGCCAGGGATTGCCTTTTCTATAGTAAATTATTCAAAAAATAATTTTTTACTCTTGCAAATTTTAATTACGCCAGGGATTGCCTTTTCTATAGTAAACTTTTCAAAAAATAATTTTCTACTGTCGCAAATTTTAATTACGCCAGGGATTGCCTTTTCTATAGTAAATTATTCAAAAAATAATTTTCTACTGTTGCAAATTTTAATTGCGCCAGGGATTGCCTTTTTTATAGTAAATTATTCAAAAAATAATTTTCTACTGTCGCAAATTTTAATTACGCCAGGGATTGCCTTTTCTATAGTAAATTATTCAAAAAATAATTTTTTACTCTCGCAAATTTCAATTTCGCCAGGTAAATTTTTCACAAATTAATTTTCTACTGTCGCAAATTGTAATTACGCCAGGGATTGCCTTTTCTATAGTAAATTATTCAAAAATAATTTTTTACTCTCGCAAATTTTAATTACTCCAGGGATTGCCTTTTCTATAGTAAATTATTCAAAAAATAATTTTCTACTGTCGCAAATTTTAATTGCGCCAGGGATTGCCTTTTCTATAGTAAATTATTCAAAAAATAATTTTATACTGTCGCAAATTTTAAATACGCCATGGATTGCCTTTTCTATAGTAAATTATTCAAAAAATAATTTTCTACTGTTGCAAATTTTAATTGCGCCAGGGATTGCCTTTTCTACAGTAAATTTTGCAAAAAATAATTTTTTACTGTCGCAAATTTTAATTGCGCCAGGGATTGCCTTTTCTATAGTAAATTATTCAAAAAATATTTTTTTACTGTCGCAAATTTTAATTGCGCCAGGGATTGCCTTTTCTATAGTAAATTATTCAAAAAATAATTTTTTACTCTCGCAAATTTCAATTTCGCCAGGTAAATTTTTCACAAATTAATTTTCTACTGTCGCAAATTTTAATTACGCCAGGGATTGCCTTTTCTATAGTCAATTATTCAAAAAATAATTTTCAACTGTCGCAAATTTTAATTGAGCCAGGGATTGCCTTTTCTATAGTAAACTTTTCAAAAAATAATTTTCTACTGTCGCAAATTTTAATTACGCCAGGGATTGCCTTTTCTATAGTAAATTATTCAAAAAATAATTTTCTACTGTCGCAAATTTTAATTACGCCAGGGATTGCCTTTTCTATAGTAAATTATTCAAAAAATAATTTTCAACTGTCGCAAATTTTAATTACGCCAGGGATTGCCTTTTCTATAGTAAATTATTCAAAAAATAATTTTTTACTGTCGCAAATTTTAACTACGCCAGGGATTGCCTTTTCTATAGTAAATTATTCAAAAAATAATTTTCTACTGTTGCAAATTTTAATTGCGCCAGGGATTGCTTTTTCTATAGTAAATTATTCAAAAAATAATTTTTTAATGTCGCAAATTTTAATTACGCCAGGGATTGCCTTTTCTATAGTAAATTATTCAAAAAATTATTTTATACTGTCGCAAATTTTAAATACGCCAGGGATTGCTTTTTCTATAGTAAATTATTCAAAAAATAATTTTCTACTGTCGCAAATTTTAATTACGCCAGGGATTGCCTTTTCTATAGTAAATTATTCAAAAAATAATTTTCTACTGTCGCAAATTTTAATTGCGCCAGGGATTGCCTTTTCTATAGTAAATTATTCAAAAAATAATTTTATACTGTCGCAAATTTGTAAATACGCCAGGGATTGCCTTTTCTATAGTAAATTATTCAAAAAATAATTTTCTACTGTCGCAAATTTTAATTACGCCAGGGATTGCCTTTTCTATAGTAAATTATTCAAAAAATAATTTTCTACTGTCGCAAATTTTAATTACGCCAGGGATTGCCTTTTCTATAGTAAATTATTCAAAAAATAATTTTCAACTGTCGCAAATTTTAATAACGCCAGGGATTGCCTTTTCTATAGTAAACTTTTCAAAAAATAATTTTCTACTGTTGCAAATTTTAATTGCGCCAGGGATTGCCTTTTCTATAGTAAATTATTCAAAAAATAATTTTTTACTCTTGCAAATTTTAATTACGCCAGGGATTGCCTTTTCTATAGTAAACTTTTCAAGAAATAATTTTCTACTGTCGCAAATTTTAATTACGCCAGGGATTGCCTTTTCTATAGTAAATTATTCAAAAAATAATTTTCTACTGTTGCAAATTTTAATTGCGCCAGGGATTGCCTTTTCTATAGTAAATTATTCAAAAAATAATTTTCTACTGTCGCAAATTTTAATTACGCCAGGGATTGCCTTTTCTATAGTAAATTATTCACAAAATAATTTTTTACTCTCGCAAATTTCAATTTCGCCAGGTAAATTTTCACAAATTAATTTTCTACTGTCGCAAATTGTAATTACGCCAGGGATTGCCTTTTCTATAGTAAATTATTCAAAAAATAATTTTCAACTGTCGCAATTTTAATTACGCCAGAGATTGCCTTTTCTATAGTAAACTTTTCAAAAAATAATTTTCTACTGTCGCAAATTTTAATTACGCCAGGGATTGCCTTTTCTATAGTAAATTATTCAAAAAATAATTTTCTACTGTTGCAAATTTTAATTGCGTCAGGGATTGCCTTTTCTATAGTAAATTATTCAAAAAATAATTTTTTACTCTTGCAAATTTTAATTACGCCAGGGATTGCCTTTTCTATAGTAAACTTTTCAAAAAATAATTTTCTACTGTCGCAATTTTAATTACGCCAGGGATTGCCTTTTCTATAGTAAATTATTCAAAAAATAATTTTCTACTGTTGCAAATTTTAATTGCGCCAGGGATTGCCTTTTCTATAGTAAATTATTCAAAAAATAATCTTCTACTGTCGCAAATTTTAATTACGCCAGGGATTGCCTTTTCTATAGTAAATTATTCAAAAAATAATTTTTTACTCTCGCAAATTTCAATTTCGCCAGGTAAATTTTTCACAAATTAATTTTCTACTGTCGCAAATTGTAATTACGCCAGGGATTGCCTTTTCTATAGTAAATTATTCAAAAAATAATTTTTTACTCTCGCAAATTTTAATTACTCCAGGGATTGCCTTTTCTATAGTAAATTATTCAAAAAATAATTTTCTACTGTGGCAAATTTTAATTGCGCCAGGGATTGCCTTTTCTATAGTATATTATTCAAAAAATAATTTTATACTGTCGCAAATTTTAAATACGCCATGGATTGCCTTTTCTATAGTAAATTATTCATAAAATAATTTTCTACTGTTGCAAATTTTAATTGCGCCAGGGATTGCCTTTTCTACAGTAAATTTTGCAAAAAATAATTTTTTACTGTCGCAAATTTTAATTGCGCCAGGGATTGCCTTTTCTATAGTAAATTATTCAAAAAATAATTTTTTACTGTCGCAAATTTTAATTGCGCCAGGGATTGCCTTTTCTATAGTAAATTATTCAAAAAATAATTTTTTACTCTCGCAAATTTCAATTTCGCCAGGTAAATTTTTCACAAATTAATTTTCTACTGTCGCAAATTTTAATTACGCCAGGGATTGCCTTTTCTATAGTCAATTATTCAAAAAATAATTTTCAACTGTCGCAAATTTTAATTGAGCCAGGGATTGACTTTTCTATAGTAAACTTTTCAAAAAATAATTTTCTACTGTCGCAAATTTTAATTACGCCAGGGATTGCCTTTTCTATAGTAAATTATTCAAAAAATAATTTTCTACTGTCGCAAATTTTAATTACGCCAGGGATTGCCTTTTCTATAGTAAATTATTTAAAAAATAATTTTCAACTGTCGCAAATTTTAATTACGCCAGGGATTGCCTTTTCTATAGTAAATTATTCAAAAAATAATTTTTTACTGTCGCAAATTTTAACTACGCCAGGGATTGCCTTTTCTATAGTAAATTATTCAAAAAATAATTTTCTACTGTTGCAAATTTTAATTGCGCCAGGGATTGCTTTTTCTATAGTAAATTATTCAAAAAATAATTTTTTAATGTCGCAAATTTTAATTACGCCAGGGATTGCCTTTTCTATAGTAAATTATTCAAAAAATTATTTTATACTGTCGCAAATTTTAAATACGCCAGGGATTGCTTTTTCTATAGTAAATTATTCAAAAAATAATTTTCTACTGTCGCAAATTTTAATTACGCCAGGGATTGCCTTTTCTATAGTAAATTATTCAAAAAATAATTTTCTACTGTCGCAAATTTTAATTGCGCCAGGGATTGCCTTTTCTGTAGTAAATTATTCAAAAAATAATTTTATACTGTCGCAAATTTTAAATACGCCAGGGATTGCCTTTTCCATAGTAAATTATTCAAAAAATAATTTTCTACTGTCGCAAATTTTAATTACGCCAGGGATTGCCTTTTATATAGTAAATTATTCAAAAAATAATTTTCTACTGTCGCAAATTTTAATTACGCCAGGGATTGCCTTTTCTATAGTAAATTATACAAAAAATAATTTTGAACTGTCGCAAATTTTAATTACGCCAGGGATTGCCTTTTCTATAGTAAATTATTCAAAAAATAATTTTCTACTGTCGCAAATTGTAATTACGCCAGGGATTGCCTTTTCTATAGTAAATTATTCAAAAAATAATTTTATACTGTCGCAAATTTTAAATACGCCAGGGATTGCCTTTTCTATAGTAAATTATTCAGAAAATAATTTTCTACTGTCGCAAATTTTAATTACGCCAGGGATTGCCTTTTCTATAGTAAATTATTCAAAAAATAATTTTTTACTATCGCAAGTTTTAATTGCGCCAGGGATTGCCTTTTCTATAGTAAATTATTCAAAAAATAATTTTCTACTGTCGCAAATTTTAATTGCGCCAGGGATTGCCTTTTCTATAGTAAATTATTCAAAAAATAATTTTATACTCTCGCAAATTTTAAATACGCCAGGGATTGCCTTTTCTATAGTAAATTATTCAAAAAATAATTTTCTACTGTCGCAAATTTTAATTACGCCAGGGATTGCCTTTTCTATAATTAATTATTCAAAAAATAATTTTCTACTGTCGCAAATTTTAATTGCGCCAGGGATTGCCTTTTCCATAGTAAACTTTTCAAAAAATAATTTTATACTGTCGCAAATTGTAATTACGCCAGGGATTGCCTTTTCTATAGTAAATTATTCAAAAAATAATTTTTTACTCTCGCAAATTTTAATTACTCCAGGGATTGCCTTTTCTATAGTAAATTATTCAAAAAATAATTTTCTACTGTCGCAAATTTTAATTGCGCCAGGGATTGCCTTTTCTATAGTAAATTATTCAAAAAATAATTTTATACTGTCGCAAATTTTAAATACGCCATGGATTGCCTTTTCTATAGTAAATTATTCAAAAAATAATTTTCTACTGTTGCAAATTTTAATTGCGCCAAGGATTGCCTTTTCTACAGTAAATTTTGCAAAAAATAATTTTTTACTGTCGCAAATTTTAATTGCGCCAGGGATTGCCTTTTCTATAGTAAATTATTCAAATAATAATTTTTTGCTGTCGCAAATTTTAATTGCGCCAGGGATTGCCTTTTCTATAGTAAATTATTCAAAAAATAATTTTTTACTCTCGCAAATTTCAATTTCGCCAGGTAAATTTTTCACAAATTAATTTTCTACTGTCGCAAATTTTAATTACGCCAGGGATTGCCTTTTCTATAGTCAGTTATTCAAAAAATAATTTTCAACTGTCGCAAATTTTAATTGAGCCAGGGATTGAATTTTCTATAGTAAACTTTTCAAAAAATAATTTTCTACTGTCGCAAATTTTAATTACGCCAGGGATTGCCTTTTCTATAGTAAATTATTCAAAAAATAATTTTCTACTGTCGCAAGTTTTAATTACGCCAGGGATTGCCTTTTCTATAGTAAATTATTCAAAAAATAATTTTCAACTGTCGCAAATTTTAATTACGCCAGGGATTGCCTTTTCTATAGTAAATTATTCAAAAAATAATTTTTTACTGTCGCAAATTTTAACTACGCCAGGGATTGCCTTTTCTATAGTAAATTATTCAAAAAATAATTTTCTACTGTTGCAAATTTTAATTGCGCCAGGGATTGCTTTTTCTATAGTAAATTATTCAAAAAATAATTTTTTAATGTCGCAAATTTTAATTACGCCAGGGATTGCCTTTTATATAGTAAATTATTCAAAAAATTATTTTATACTGTCGCAAATTTTAAATACGCCAGGGATTGCTTTTTCTATAGTAAATTATTCAAAAAATAATTTTCTACTGTCGCAAATTTTAATTACGCCAGGGATTGCCTTTTCTATAGTAAATTATTCAAAAAATAATTTTCTACTGTCGCAAATTTTAATTGCGCCAGGGATTGCCTTTTCTATAGTAAATTATTCAAAAAATAATTTTATACTGTCGCAAATTTTAAATACGCCAGGGATTGCCTTTTCTATAGTAAATTATTCAAAAAATAATTTTCTACTGTCGCAAATTTTAATTACGCCAGGGATTGCCTTTTCTATAGTAAATTATTCAAAAAATAATTTTCTAATGTCGCAAATTTTAATTACGCCAGGGATTGCCTTTTCTATAGTAAATTATTCAAAAAATAATTTTCAACTGTCGCAAATTTTAATTACGCCAGGGATTGCCTTTTCTATAGTAAATTATTCAAAAAATAATTTTCTACTGTCGGAAATTGTAATTACGCCAGGGATTGCCTTTTCTATAGTAAATTATTCAAAAAATAATTTTACACTGTCGCAAATTTTAAATACGCCAGGGATTGCCTTTTCTATAGTAAATTATTCAAAAAATAATTTTCTACTGTCGCAAATTTTAATTACGCCAGGGATTGCCTTTTCTATAGTAAATTATTCAAAAAATAATTTTTTACTATCACAAGTTTTATTTGCGCCAGGGATTGCCTTTTCTATAGTAAATTATTCAAAAAATAATTTTCTACTGTCGCAAATTTTAATTGCGCCAGGGATTGCCTTTTCTATAGTAAATTATTCAAAAAATAAATTTACACTGTCGCAAATTTTACATACGCCTGGGATTGCCTTTTCTATAGTAAATTATTCAAAAAATAATTTTCTACTGTCGCAAATTTTAATTACGCCAGGGATTGCCTTTTCTATAATAAATTATTCAAAAAATAATTTTCTACTGTCGCAAATTTTAATTACGCCAGGGATTGCCTTTTCTATAGTAAATTATTCAAAAAATAATTTTCTACTGTCGAAAATTGTAATTACGCCAGGGATTGCCTTTTCTATAGTAAATTATTCAAAAAATAATTTTATACTGTCGCAAATTTTAAATACGCCAGGGATTGCCTTTTCTATAGTAAATTATTCAAAAAATAATTTTCTACTCTCGCAAATTTTAATTACGCCAGGGATTGCCTTTTCTATAGTAAATTATTCAAAAAATAATTTTTTACTCTCGCAAATTTCAATTTCGCCAGGTAAATTTTTCACAAATTAATTTTCTACTGTCGCAAATTGTAATTACGCCAGGGATTGCCTTTTCTATAATAAATTATTCAAAAAATAATTTTTTAATCTCGCAAATTTTAATTTCGCCAGGGATTGCCTTTTCTATAGTAAACTTTTCAAAAAATAATTTTATACTGTCGCAAATTTTAATTACGCCAGGGATTGCCTTTTCTATAGTAAATTATTCAAAAAATAATTTTCTACTGTCGCAAATTTTAATTACGCCAGGGATTGCCTTTTCTATAGTAAATTATTCAAAAAATAATTTTTTACTCTCGCAAATTTCAATTTCGCCAGGTAAATTTTTCACAAATTAATTTTCTACTGTCGCAAATTGTAATTACGCCAGGGATTGCCTTTTCTATAGTAAATTATTCAAAAAATAATTTTATACTGTCGCAAATTTTAAATACGCCAGGGATTGCCTTTTCTATAGTAAATTATTCAAAAAATAATTTTCAACTGTCGCAAATTTTAATTACGCCAGGGATTGCCTTTTCTATAGTAAATTATTCAAAAAATAATTTTTTACTGTCGCAAATTTTAACTACGCCAGGGATTGCCTTTTCTATAGTAAATTATTCAAAAAATAATTTTCTACTGTTGCAAATTTTAATTGCGCCAGGGATTGCTTTTTCTATAGTAAATTATTCAAAAAATAATTTTTTAATGTCGCAAATTTTAATTACGCCAGGGATTGCCTTTTATATAGTAAATTATTCAAAAAATTATTTTATACTGTCGCAAATTTTAAATACGCCAGGGATTGCTTTTTCTATAGTAAATTATTCAAAAAATAATTTTCTACTGTCGCAAATTTTAATTACGCCAGGGATTGCCTTTTCTATAGTAAATTATTCAAAAAATAATTTTCTACTGTCGCAAATTTTAATTGCGCCAGGGATTGCCTTTTCTATAGTAAATTATTCAAAAAATAATTTTATACTGTCGCAAATTTTAAATACGCCAGGGATTGCCTTTTCTATAGTAAATTATTCAAAAAATAATTTTCTACTGTCGCAAATTTTAATTACGCCAGGGATTGCCTTTTCTATAGTAAATTATTCAAAAAATAATTTTCTAATGTCGCAAATTTTAATTACGCCAGGGATTGCCTTTTCTATAGTAAATTATTCAAAAAATAATTTTCAACTGTCGCAAATTTTAATTACGCCAGGGATTGCCTTTTCTATAGTAAATTATTCAAAAAATAATTTTCTACTGTCGGAAATTGTAATTACGCCAGGGATTGCCTTTTCTATAGTAAATTATTCAAAAAATAATTTTACACTGTCGCAAATTTTAAATACGCCAGGGATTGCCTTTTCTATAGTAAATTATTCAAAAAATAATTTTCTACTGTCGCAAATTTTAATTACGCCAGGGATTGCCTTTTCTATAGTAAATTATTCAAAAAATAATTTTTTACTATCACAAGTTTTATTTGCGCCAGGGATTGCCTTTTCTATAGTAAATTATTCAAAAAATAATTTTCTACTGTCGCAAATTTTAATTGCGCCAGGGATTGCCTTTTCTATAGTAAATTATTCAAAAAATAAATTTACACTGTCGCAAATTTTACATACGCCTGGGATTGCCTTTTCTATAGTAAATTATTCAAAAAATAATTTTCTACTGTCGCAAATTTTAATTACGCCAGGGATTGCCTTTTCTATAATAAATTATTCAAAAAATAATTTTCTACTGTCGCAAATTTTAATTACGCCAGGGATTGCCTTTTCTATAGTAAATTATTCAAAAAATAATTTTCTACTGTCGAAAATTGTAATTACGCCAGGGATTGCCTTTTCTATAGTAAATTATTCAAAAAATAATTTTATACTGTCGCAAATTTTAAATACGCCAGGGATTGCCTTTTCTATAGTAAATTATTCAAAAAATAATTTTCTACTCTCGCAAATTTTAATTACGCCAGGGATTGCCTTTTCTATAGTAAATTATTCAAAAAATAATTTTTTACTCTCGCAAATTTCAATTTCGCCAGGTAAATTTTTCACAAATTAATTTTCTACTGTCGCAAATTGTAATTACGCCAGGGATTGCCTTTTCTATAATAAATTATTCAAAAAATAATTTTTAATCTCGCAAATTTTAATTTCGCCAGGGATTGCCTTTTCTATAGTAAACTTTTCAAAAAATAATTTTATACTGTCGCAAATTTTAATTACGCCAGGGATTGCCTTTTCTATAGTAAATTATTCAAAAAATAATTTTCTACTGTCGCAAATTTTAATTACGCCAGGGATTGCCTTTTCTATAGTAAATTATTCAAAAAATAATTTTTTACTCTCGCAAATTTCAATTTCGCCAGGTAAATTTTTCACAAATTAATTTTCTACTGTCGCAAATTGTAATTACGCCAGGGATTGCCTTTTCTATAGTAAATTATTCAAAAAATAATTTTATACTGTCGCAAATTTTAAATACGCCAGGGATTGCCTTTCCTATAGTAAATTATTCAAAAAATAATTTTCTACTGTCGCAAATTTTAATTACGCCAGGGATTGCCTTTTCTATAGTAAATTATTCAAAAATAATTTTCTACTGTCGCAAATTTTAATTGCGCCAGGGATTGCCTTTTCTATAGTAAATTATTCAAAAAATAATTTTATACTGTCGCAAATTTTAAATACGCCAGGGATTGCCTTTTCTATAGTAAATTATTCAAAAAATAATTTTCTACTGTCGCAAATTTTAATTACGCCAGGGATTGCCTTTTCTATAGTAAATTATTCAAAAAATAATTTTCTACTCTCGCAAATTTTAATTACGCCAGGGATTGCCTTTTCTATAGTAAATTATTCAAAAAATAATTTTCAACTGTCGCAAATTTTAATTACGCCAGGGATTGCCTTTTCTATAGTAAATTATTCAAAAAATAATTTTCTACTGTCGAAAATTGTAATTACGCCAGGGATTGCCTTTTCTATAGTAAATTATTCAAAAAATAATTTTATACTGTCGCAAATTTTAAATACGCCAGGGATTGCCTTTTCTATAGTAAATTATTCAAAAAATAATTTTCTACTCTCGCAAATTTTAATTACGCCAGGGATTGCCTTTTCTATAGTAAATTATTCAAAAAATAATTTTTTACTGTCGCAAATTTTAAATATCCCAGGGATTGCCTTTTCTATAGTAAATTATTCAAAAAATAATTTTCTACTGTCGCAAATTTTAATTACGCCAGGGATTGCCTTTTCTATAATAAATTATTCAAAAAATAGTTTTCTACTGTCGCAAATTTTAATTGCGCCAGGGATTGCCTTTTCTATAGTAAATTATTCAAAAAATAATTTTCTACTGTCGCAAATTTTAATTACGCCAGGGATTGCCTTTTCTATAGTAAATTATTCAAAAAATAATTTTCTACTGTCGCAAATTTTAATTACGCCAGGGATTGCCTTTTCTATAGTAAATTATTCAAAAAATAATTTTTTTCTCTCGCAAATTTCAATTTCGCCAGGTAGATTTTTCACAAATTAATTTTCTACTGTCGAAAATTGTAATTACGCCAGGGATTGCCTTTTCTATAGTAAATTATTCAAAAAATTATTTTTTACTCTCGCAAATTTTAATTACGCCAGGGATTGCCTTTTCTATAGTAAATTATTCAAAAAAAAATTTTCTACTGTCGCAAATTTTAATTGCGCCAGGGATTGCCTTTTCTATAGTAAATTATTCAAAAAATAATTTTCTACTGTCGAAAATTGTAATTACGCCAGGGATTGCCTTTTCTATAGTAAATTATTCAAAAAATAATTTTATACTGTCGCAAATTTTAAATACGCCAGGGATTGCCTTTTCTATAGTAAATTATTCAAAAAATAATTTTCTACTGTCGCAAATTTTAATTACGCCAGGGATTGCCTTTTCTATAGTAAATTATTCAAAAAATAATTTTCTACTGTCGCAAATTTTAAATACGCCAGGGATTGCCTTTTCTATAGTAAATTATTCAAAAAATAATTTTCTACTGTCGCAAATTTTAATTACGCCAGGGATTGCCTTTTCTATAGTAAATTATTCAAAAAATAATTTTTTACTATCACAAGTTTTATTTGCGCCAGGGATTGCCTTTTCTATAGTAAATTATTCAAAAAATAATTTTCTACTGTCGCAAATTTTAATTGCGCCAGGGATTGCCTTTTCTATAGTAAATTATTCAAAAAATAAATTTACACTGTCGCAAATTTTACATACGCCTGGGATTGCCTTTTCTATAGTAAATTATTCAAAAAATAATTTTCTACTGTCGCAAATTTTAATTACGCCAGGGATTGCCTTTTCTATAATAAATTATTCAAAAAATAATTTTCTACTGTCGCAAATTTTAATTACGCCAGGGATTGCCTTTTCTATAGTAAATTATTCAAAAAATAATTTTCTACTGTCGAAAATTGTAATTACGCCAGGGATTGCCTTTTCTATAGTAAATTATTCAAAAAATAATTTTATACTGTCGCAAATTTTAAATACGCCAGGGATTGCCTTTTCTATAGTAAATTATTCAAAAAATAATTTTCTACTCTCGCAAATTTTAATTACGCCAGGGATTGCCTTTTCTATAGTAAATTATTCAAAAAATAATTTTTTACTCTCGCAAATTTCAATTTCGCCAGGTAAATTTTTCACAAATTAATTTTCTACTGTCGCAAATTGTAATTACGCCAGGGATTGCCTTTTCTATAATAAATTATTCAAAAAATAATTTTTTAATCTCGCAAATTTTAATTTCGCCAGGGATTGCCTTTTCTATAGTAAACTTTTCAAAAAATAATTTTATACTGTCGCAAATTTTAATTACGCCAGGGATTGCCTTTTCTATAGTAAATTATTCAAAAAATAATTTTCTACTGTCGCAAATTTTAATTACGCCAGGGATTGCCTTTTCTATAGTAAATTATTCAAAAAATAATTTTTTACTCTCGCAAATTTCAATTTCGCCAGGTAAATTTTTCACAAATTAGTTTTCTACTGTCGCAAATTGTAATTACGCCAGGGATTGCCTTTTCTATAATAAATTATTCAAAAAATAATTTTTTAATCTCGCAAATTTTAATTACGCCAGGGATTGCCTTTTCTATAGTAAATTATTCAAAAAATAATTTTCTACTGTCGCAAATTTTAATTGCGCCAGGGATTGCCTTTTCTATAGTAAATTATTCAAAAAATAATTTTCTACTGTCGCAAATTGTAATTACGCCAGGGATTGCCTTTTCTATAGTAAATTATTCAAAAAATAATTTTATACTGTCGCAAATTTTAAATACGCCAGGGATTGCCTTTCCTATAGTAAATTATTCAAAAAATAATTTTCTACTGTCGCAAATTTTAATTACGCCAGGGATTGCCTTTTCTATAGTAAATTATTCAAAAATAATTTTCTACTGTCGCAAATTTTAATTGCGCCAGGGATTGCCTTTTCTATAGTAAATTATTCAAAAAATAATTTTATACTGTCGCAAATTTTAAATACGCCAGGGATTGCCTTTTCTATAGTAAATTATTCAAAAAATAATTTTCTACTGTCGCAAATTTTAATTACGCCAGGGATTGCCTTTTCTATAGTAAATTATTCAAAAAATAATTTTCTACTCTCGCAAATTTTAATTACGCCAGGGATTGCCTTTTCTATAGTAAATTATTCAAAAAATAATTTTCAACTGTCGCAAATTTTAATTACGCCAGGGATTGCCTTTTCTATAGTAAATTATTCAAAAAATAATTTTCTACTGTCGAAAATTGTAATTACGCCAGGGATTGCCTTTTCTATAGTAAATTATTCAAAAAATAATTTTATACTGTCGCAAATTTTAAATACGCCAGGGATTGCCTTTTCTATAGTAAATTATTCAAAAAATAATTTTCTACTCTCGCAAATTTTAATTACGCCAGGGATTGCCTTTTCTATAGTAAATTATTCAAAAAATAATTTTTTACTGTCGCAAATTTTAAATATCCCAGGGATTGCCTTTTCTATAGTAAATTATTCAAAAAATAATTTTCTACTGTCGCAAATTTTAATTACGCCAGGGATTGCCTTTTCTATAATAAATTATTCAAAAAATAGTTTTCTACTGTCGCAAATTTTAATTGCGCCAGGGATTGCCTTTTCTATAGTAAATTATTCAAAAAATAATTTTCTACTGTCGCAAATTTTAATTACGCCAGGGATTGCCTTTTCTATAGAAAATTATTCAAAAAATAATTTTCTACTGTCGCAAATTTTAATTACGCCAGGGATTGCCTTTTCTATAGTAAATTATTCAAAAAATAATTTTTTTCTCTCGCAAATTTCAATTTCGCCAGGTAGATTTTTCACAAATTAATTTTCTACTGTCGAAAATTGTAATTACGCCAGGGATTGCCTTTTCTATAGTAAATTATTCAAAAAATTATTTTTTACTCTCGCAAATTTTAATTACGCCAGGGATTGCCTTTTCTATAGTAAATTATTCAAAAAAAAATTTTCTACTGTCGCAAATTTTAATTGCGCCAGGGATTGCCTTTTCTATAGTAAATTATTCAAAAAATAATTTTCTACTGTCGAAAATTGTAATTACGCCAGGGATTGCCTTTTCTATAGTAAATTATTCAAAAAATAATTTTATACTGTCGCAAATTTTAAATACGCCAGGGATTGCCTTTTCTATAGTAAATTATTCAAAAAATAATTTTCTACTGTCGCAAATTTTAATTACGCCAGGGATTGCCTTTTCTATAGTAAATTATTCAAAAAATAATTTTCTACTGTCGCAAATTTTAATTGCGCCAGGGATTGCCTTTTCTATAGTAAATTATTCAAAAAATAATTTTATACTGTCGCAAATTTTAAATACGCCAGGGATTGCCTTTTCTATAGTAAATTATTCAAAAAATAATTTTCTACTGTCGCAAATTTTAATTACGCCAGGTATTGCCTTTTCTATAGTAAATTATTCAAAAAATAATTTTCTACTGTCGCAAATTTTAATTACGCCAGGGATTGCCTTTTCTATAGTAAATTATTCAAAAAATAATTTTCAACTGTCGCAAATTTTAATTACGCCAGGGATTGCCTTTTCTATAGTAAATTATTCAAAAAATAATTTTCTACTGTCGAAAATTGTAATTACGCCAGGGATTGCCTTTTCTATAGTAAATTATTCAAAAAATAATTTGATACTGTCGCAAATTTTAAATACGCCAGGGATTGCCTTTTCTATAGTAAATTACTCAAAAAATAATTTTCTCCTGTCGCAAATTTTAATTACGCCAGGGATTGCCTTTTCTATAGTAAATTATTCAAAAAATAATTTTTTACTGTCGCAAATTTTAAATATCCCAGGGATTGCCTTTTCTATAGTAAATTATTCAAAAAATAATTTTCTACTGTCGCCAATTTTAATTACGCCAGGGATTGCCTTTTCTATAGTAAATTATTCAAAAAATAATTTTCAACTGTCGCAAATTTTAATTACGCCATGGATTGCCTTTTCTGCAGTATATTATTCAAAAAATAATTTTTTACTGTCGCATATTTTAAATATCCCAGGGATTGCCTTTTCTATAGTAAATTATTCAAAAAATAATTTTCAACTGTCGCAAATTTTAATTACGCCAGGGATTGCCTTTTCTATAGTAAATTATTCAAAAAATAATTTTCTACTGTCGCAAATTTTAATTACGCCAGGGATTGCCTTTTCTATAGTAAATTATTCAAAAAATAATTTTCTACTGTCGCAAATTTTAATTGCGCCAGGGATTGCCTTTTCTATAGTAAATTATTCAAAAAATAATTTTATACTGTCGCAAATTTGTAAATACGCCAGGGATTGCCTTTTCTATAGTAAATTATTCAAAAAATAATTTTTTACTCTCGCAAATTTCAATTTCGCCAGGTAAATTTTTCACAAATTAATTTTCTACTGTCGCAAATTTTAATTACGCCAGGGATTGCCTTTTCTATAGTAAATTATTCAAAAAATAATTTTCAACTGTCGCAATTTTAATTGCGCCAGGGATTGCCTTTTCTATAGTAAATTATTCAAAAAATAATTTTATACTGTCGCAAATTTTAAATACGCCAGGGATTGCCTTTTCTATAGTAAATTATTCAAAAAATAATTTTCTACTGTCGCAAATTTTAATTACGCCAGGGATTGCCTTTTCTATAGTAAATTATTCAAAAAATAATTTTCTACTGTCGCAAATTTTAATTGCGCCAGGGATTGCCTTTTCTATAGTAAATTATTCAAAAAATAATTTTATACTGTCGCAAATTTGTAAATACGCCAGGGATTGCCTTTTCTATAGTAAATTATTCAAAAAATAATTTTTTACTCTCGCAAATTTCAATTTCGCCAGGTAAATTTTTCACAAATTAATTTTCTACTGTCGCAAATTTTAATTACGCCAGGGATTGCCTTTTCTATAGTAAATTATTCAAAAAATAATTTTCAACTGTCGCAATTTTAATTGCGCCAGGGATTGCCTTTTCTATAGTAAATTATTCAAAAAATAATTTTATACTGTCGCAAATTTTAAATACGCCAGGGATTGCCTTTTCTATAGTAAATTATTCAAAAAATAATTTTCTACTGTCGCAAATTTTAATTACGCCAGGTATTGCCTTTTCTATAGTAAATTATTCAAAAAAATAATTTTCTACTGTCGCAAATTTTAATTACGCCAGGGATTGCCTTTTCTATAGTAAATTATTCAAAAAATAATTTTCAACTGTCGCAAATTTTAATTACGCCAGGGATTGCCTTTTCTATAGTAAATTATTCAAAAAATAATTTTCTACTGTCGAAAATTGTAATTACGCCAGGGATTGCCTTTTCTATAGTAAATTATTCAAAAACTAATTTGATACTGTCGCAAATTTTAAATACGCCAGGGATTGCCTTTTCTATAGTAAATTACTCAAAAACTAATTTTCTCCTGTCGCAAATTTTAATTACGCCAGGGATTGCCTTTTCTATAGTAAATTATTCAAAAAATAATTTTCTACTGTCGCAAATTTTAATTGCGCCAGGGATTGCCTTTTCTATAGTAAATTATTCAAAAAATAATTTTATACTGTCGCAAATTTTAAATACGCCAGGGATTGCCTTTTCTATAGTAAATTATTCAAAAAATAATTCTTTACTGTCGCAAATTTTAATTACGCCAGGATTGCCTTTTCTGCAGTATATTATTCAAAAAATAATTTTTTACTGTCGCATATTTTAAATATCCCAGGGATTGCCTTTTCTATAGTAAATTATTCAAAAAATAATTTTCAACTGTCGCAAATTTTAAATACGCCAGGGATTGCCTTTTCTATAGTAAATTATTCAAAAAATAATTTTCTACTGTCGCAAATTTTAATTACGCCAGGGATTGCCTTTTTCTATAGTAAATTATTCAAAAAATAATTTTCTACTGTCGCAAATTTTAATTGCGCCAGGGATTGCCTTTTCTATAGTAAATTATTCAAAAAATAATTTTATACTGTCGCAAATTTGTAAATACGCCAGGGATTGCCTTTTCTATAGTAAATTATTCAAAAAATAATTTTTTACTCTCGCAAATTTCAATTTCGCCAGGTAAATTTTTCACAAATTAATTTTCTACTGTCGCAAATTTTAATTACGCCAGGGATTGCCTTTTCTATAGTAAATTATTCAAAAAATAATTTTCAACTGTCGCAATTTTAATTGCGCCAGGGATTGCCTTTTCTATAGTAAATTATTCAAAAAATAATTTTATACTGTCGCAAATTTTAAATACGCCAGGGATTGCCTTTTCTATAGTAAATTATTCAAAAAATAATTTTCTACTGTCGCAAATTTTAATTACGCCAGGTATTGCCTTTTCTATAGTAAATTATTCAAAAAATAATTTTCTACTGTCGCAAATTTTAATTACGCCAGGGATTGCCTTTTCTATAGTAAATTATTCAAAAAATAATTTTCAACTGTCGCAAATTTTAATTACGCCAGGGATTGCCTTTTCTATAGTAAATTATTCAAAAAATAATTTTCTACTGTCGAAAATTGTAATTACGCCAGGGATTGCCTTTTCTATAGTAAATTATTCAAAAACTAATTTGATACTGTCGCAAATTTTAAATACGCCAGGGATTGCCTTTTCTATAGTAAATTACTCAAAAACTAATTTTCTCCTGTCGCAAATTTTAATTACGCCAGGGATTGCCTTTTCTATAGTAAATTATTCAAAAAATAATTTTCTACTGTCGCAAATTTTAATTGCGCCAGGGATTGCCTTTTCTATAGTAAATTATTCAAAAAATAATTTTATACTGTCGCAAATTTTAAATACGCCAGGGATTGCCTTTTCTATAGTAAATTATTCAAAAAATAATTCTTTACTGTCGCAAATTTTAATTACGCCAGGGATTGCCTTTTCTATAGTAAATTATTCAAAAAATAATTTTCTACTGTCGCAAATTTTAATTACGCCAGGGATTGCCTTTTCTATAGTAAATTATTCAAAAAATAATTTTCTAATGTCGCAAAATTTAATTACGCCAGGGATTGCCTTTTCTATAGTAAATTATTCAAAAAATAATTTTCAACTGTCGCAAATTTTAATTACGCCAGGGATTGCCTTTTCTATAGTAAATTATTCAAAAAATAATTTTCTACTGTCGGAAATTGTAATTACGCCAGGGATTGCCTTTTCTATAGTAAATTATTCAAAAAATAATTTATACTGTCGCAAATTTTAAATACGCCAGGGATTGCCTTTTCTATAGTAAATTATTCAAAAAATAATTTTCTACTGTCGCAAATTTTAATTACGCCAGGGATTGCCTTTTCTATAGTAAATTATTCAAAAAATAATTTTTTACTATCGCAAGTTTTAATTGCGCCAGGGATTGCCTTTTCTATAGTAAATTATTCAAAAAATAATTTTCTACTGTCGCAAATTTTAATTACGCCAGGGATTGCCTTTTCTATAGTAAATTATTCAAAAAATAATTTTCTACTGTCGCAAATTTTAATTACGCCAGGGATTGCCTTTTCTATAGTAAATTATTCAAAAAATAATTTTTTTCTCTCGCAAATTTCAATTTCGCCAGGTAAATTTTTCACAAATTAATTTTCTACTGTCGAAAATTGTAATTACGCCAGGGATTGCCTTTTCTATAGTAAATTATTCAAAAAATTATTTTTTACTCTCGCAAATTTTAATTACGCCAGGGATTGCCTTTTCTATAGTAAATTATTCAAAAAATAATTTTCTACTGTCGCAAATTTTAATTGCGCCAGGGATTGCCTTTTCTATAGTAAATTATTCAAAAATAATTTTCTACTGTCGCAAATTTTAAATACGCCAGGGATTGCCTTTCCCTATAGTAAATTATTCAAAAAATAATTTTCTACTGTCGCAAATTTTAATTACGCCAGGGATTGCCTTTTCTATAGTAAATTATTCAAAAATAATTTTCTACTGTCGCAAATTTTAATTGCGCCAGGGATTGCCTTTTCTATAGTAAATTATTCAAAAAATAATTTTATACTGTCGCAAATTTTAAATACGCCAGGGATTGCCTTTTCTATAGTAAATTATTCAAAAAATAATTTTCTACTGTCGCAAATTTTAATTACGCCAGGGATTGCCTTTTCTATAGTAAATTATTCAAAAAATAATTTTCTACTCTCGCAAATTTTAATTACGCCAGGGATTGCCTTTTCTATAGTAAATTATTCAAAAAATAATTTTCAACTGTCGCAAATTTTAATTACGCCAGGGATTGCCTTTTTCTATAGTAAATTATTCAAAAAATAATTTTCTACTGTCGAAAATTGTAATTACGCCAGGGATTGCCTTTTCTATAGTAAATTATTCAAAAAATAATTTTATACTGTCGCAAATTTTAAATACGCCAGGGATTGCCTTTTCTATAGTAAATTATTCAAAAAATAATTTTTCTACTCTCGCAAATTTTAATTACGCCAGGGATTGCCTTTTCTATAGTAAATTATTCAAAAAATAATTTTTTACTGTCGCAAATTTTAAATATCCCAGGGATTGCCTTTTCTATAGTAAATTATTCAAAAAATAATTTTCCTACTGTCGCAAATTTTAATTACGCCAGGGATTGCCTTTTCTATAATAAATTATTCAAAAAATAGTTTTCTACTGTCGCAAATTTTAATTGCGCCAGGGATTGCCTTTTCTATAGTAAATTATTCAAAAAAATAATTTTCTACTGTCGCAAATTTTAATTACGCCAGGGATTGCCTTTTCTATAGAAAATTATTCAAAAAATAATTTTCTACTGTCGCAAATTTTAATTACGCCAGGGATTGCCTTTTCTATAGTAAATTATTCAAAAAATAATTTTTTTCTCTCGCAAATTTCAATTTCGCCAGGTAGATTTTTCACAAATTAATTTTCTACTGTCGAAAATTGTAATTACGCCAGGGATTGCCTTTTCTATAGTAAATTATTCAAAAAATTATTTTTTACTCTCGCAAATTTTAATTACGCCAGGGATTGCCTTTTCTATAGTAAATTATTCAAAAAAAAATTTTCTACTGTCGCAAATTTTAATTGCGCCAGGGATTGCCTTTTCTATAGTAAATTATTCAAAAAAATAATTTTCTACTGTCGAAAATTGTAATTACGCCAGGGATTGCCTTTTCTATAGTAAATTATTCAAAAAATAATTTTATACTGTCGCAAATTTTAAATACGCCAGGGATTGCCTTTTCTATAGTAAATTATTCAAAAAATAATTTTCTACTGTCGCAAATTTTAATTACGCCAGGGATTGCCTTTTCTATAGTAAATTATTCAAAAAATAATTTTCTACTGTCGCAAATTTTAATTGCGCCAGGGATTGCCTTTTCTATAGTAAATTATTCAAAAAATAATTTTATACTGTCGCAAATTTTAAATACGCCAGGGATTGCCTTTTCTATAGTAAATTATTCAAAAAATAATTTTCTACTATCGCAAATTTTAATTACGCCAGGTATTGCCTTTTCTATAGTAAATTATTCAAAAAATAATTTTCTACTGTCGCAAATTTTAATTACGCCAGGGATTGCCTTTTCTATAGTAAAATTATTCAAAAAATAATTTTCAACTGTCGCAAATTTTAATTACGCCAGGGATTGCCTTTTCTATAGTAAATTATTCAAAAAATAATTTTCTACTGTCGAAAATTGTAATTACGCCAGGGATTGCCTTTTCTATAGTAAATTATTCAAAAAATAATTTGATACTGTCGCAAATTTTAAATACGCCAGGGATTGCCTTTTCTATAGTAAATTACTCAAAAAATAATTTTCTCCTGTCGCAAATTTTAATTACGCCAGGGATTGCCTTTTCTATAGTAAATTATTCAAAAAATAATTTTTTACTGTCGCAAATTTTAAATATCCCAGGGATTGCCTTTTCTATAGTAAATTATTCAAAAAATAATTTTCTACTGTCGCCAATTTTAATTACGCCAGGGATTGCCTTTTCTATAGTAAATTATTCAAAAAATAATTTTCAACTTTCGCAAATTTTAATTACGCCATGGATTGCCTTTTCTGCAGTATATTATTCAAAAAATAATTTTTTACTGTCGCATATTTTAAATATCCCAGGGATTGCCTTTTCTATAGTAAATTATTCAAAAAATAATTTTCAACTGTCGCAAATTTTAATTACGCCAGGGATTGCCTTTTCTATAGTAAATTATTCAAAAAATAATTTTCTACTGTCGCAAATTTTAATTACGCCAGGGATTGCCTTTTCTATAGTAAATTATTCAAAAAATAATTTTCTACTGTCGCAAATTTTAATTGCGCCAGGGATTGCCTTTTCTATAGTAAATTATTCAAAAAATAATTTTATACTGTCGCAAATTTGTAAATACGCCAGGGATTGCCTTTTCTATAGTAAATTATTCAAAAAATAATTTTTTACTCTCGCAAATTTCAATTTCGCCAGGTAAATTTTTCACAAATTAATTTTCTACTGTCGCAAATTTTAATTACGCCAGGGATTGCCTTTTCTATAGTAAATTATTCAAAAAATAATTTTCAACTGTCGCAATTTTAATTGCGCCAGGGATTGCCTTTTCTATAGTAAATTATTCAAAAAATAATTTTATACTGTCGCAAATTTTAAATACGCCAGGGATTGCCTTTTCTATAGTAAATTATTCAAAAAATAATTTTCTACTGTCGCAAATTTTAATTACGCCAGGTATTGCCTTTTCTATAGTAAATTATTCAAAAAATAATTTTCTACTGTCGCAAATTTTAATTACGCCAGGGATTGCCTTTTCTATAGTAAATTATTCAAAAAATAATTTTCAACTGTCGCAAATTTTAATTACGCCAGGGATTGCCTTTTCTATAGTAAATTATTCAAAAAATAATTTTCTACTGTCGAAAATTGTAATTACGCCAGGGATTGCCTTTTCTATAGTAAATTATTCAAAACTAATTTGATACTGTCGCAAATTTTAAATACGCCAGGGATTGCCTTTTCTATAGTAAATTACTCAAAAAATAATTTTCTCCTGTCGCAAATTTTAATTACGCCAGGGATTGCCTTTTCTATAGTAAATTATTCAAAAAATAATTTTCTACTGTCGCAAATTTTAATTGCGCCAGGGATTGCCTTTTCTATAGTAAATTATTCAAAAAATAATTTTATACTGTCGCAAATTTTAAATACGCCAGGGATTGCCTTTTCTATAGTAAATTATTCAAAAAATAATTCTCTACTGTCGCAAATTTTAATTACGCCAGGGATTGCCTTTTCTATAGTAAATTATTCAAAAAATAATTTTCTACTGTCGCAAATTTTAATTACGCCAGGGATTGCCTTTTCTATAGTAAATTATTCAAAAAATAATTTTCTAATGTCGCAAAATTTAATTACGCCAGGGATTGCCTTTTCTATAGTAAATTATTCAAAAAATAATTTTCAACTGTCGCAAATTTTAATTACGCCAGGGATTGCCTTTTCTATAGTAAATTATTCAAAAAATAATTTTCTACTGTCGGAAATTGTAATTACGCCAGGGATTGCCTTTTCTATAGTAAATTATTCAAAAAATAATTTTATACTGTCGCAAATTTTAAATACGCCAGGGATTGCCTTTTCTATAGTAAATTATTCAAAAAATAATTTTCTACTGTCGCAAATTTTAATTACGCCAGGGATTGCCTTTTCTATAGTAAATTATTCAAAAAATAATTTTTTACTATCGCAAGTTTTAATTGCGCCAGGGATTGCCTTTTCTATAGTAAATTATTCAAAAAATAATTTTCTACTGTCGCAAATTTTAATTACGCCAGGGATTGCCTTTTCTATAGTAAATTATTCAAAAAATAATTTTCTACTGTCGCAAATTTTAATTACGCCAGGGATTGCCTTTTCTATAGTAAATTATTCAAAAAATAATTTTTTTCTCTCGCAAATTTCAATTTCGCCAGGTAAATTTTTCACAAATTAATTTTCTACTGTCGAAAATTGTAATTACGCCAGGGATTGCCTTTTCTATAGTAAATTATTCAAAAAATTATTTTTTACTCTCGCAAATTTTAATTACGCCAGGGATTGCCTTTTCTATAGTAAATTATTCAAAAAAAAATTTTCTACTGTCGCAAATTTTAATTGCGCCAGGGATTGCCTTTTCTATAGTAAATTATTCAAAAAATAATTTTCTACTGTCGAAAATTGCAATTACGCCAGGGATTGCCTTTTCTATAGTAAATTATTCAAAAAATAATTTTATACTGTCGCAAATTTTAAATACGCCAGGGATTGCCTTTTCTATAGTAAATTATTCAAAAAATAATTTTCTACTGTCGCAAATTTTAATTACGCCAGGGATTGCCTTTTCTATAGTAAATTATTCAAAAAATAATTTTCTACTGTCGCAAATTTTAATTGCGCCAGGGATTGCCTTTTCTATAGTAAATTATTCAAAAAATAATTTTATACTGTCGCAAATTTTAAATACGCCAGGGATTGCCTTTTCTATAGTAAATTATTCAAAAAATAATTTTCTACTGTCGCAAATTTTAATTACGCCAGGGATTGCCTTTTCTATAGTAAATTATTCAAAAAATAATTTTCTACTGTCGCAAATTTTAATTACGCCAGGGATTGCCTTTTCTATAGTAAATTATTCAAAAAATAATTTTCTACTGTCGCAAATTTTAATTACGCCAGGGATTGCCTTTTCTATAGTAAATTATTCAAAAAATAATTTTCAACTGTCGCAAATTTTAATTACGCCAGGGATTGCCTTTTCTATAGTAAATTATTCAAAAAATAATTTTCTACTGTCGCCAATTTTAATTACGCCAGGGATTGACTTTTCTATAGTAAATTATTCAAAAAATAATTTTCAACTTTCGCAAATTTTAATTACGCCATGGATTGCCTTTTCTGCAGTATATTATTCAAAAAATAATTTTTTACTGTCGCATATTTTAAATATCCCAGGGATTGCCTTTTCTATAGTAAATTATTCAAAAAATAATTTTCAACTGTCGCAAATTTTAATTACGCCAGGGATTGCCTTTTCTATAGTAAATTATTCAAAAAATAATTTTCTACTGTCGCAAATTTTAATTACGCCAGGGATTGCCTTTTCTATAGTAAATTATTCAAAAAATAATTTTCTAATGTCGCAAATTTTAATTGCGCCAGGGATTGCCTTTTCTATAGTAAATTATTCAAAAAATAATTTTATACTGTCGCAAATTTGTAAATACGCCAGGGATTGCCTTTTCTATAGTAAATTATTCAAAAAATAATTTTTTACTCTCGCAAATTTCAATTTCGCCAGGTAAATTTTTCACAAATTAATTTTCTACTGTCGCAAATTTTAATTACGCCAGGGATTGCCTTTTCTATAGTAAATTATTCAAAAAATAATTTTCAACTGTCGCAATTTTAATTGCGCCAGGGATTGCCTTTTCTATAGTAAATTATTCAAAAAATAATTTTATACTGTCGCAAATTTTAAATACGCCAGGGATTGCCTTTTCTATAGTAAATTATTCAAAAAATAATTTTCTACTGTCGCAAATTTTAATTACGCCAGGTATTGCCTTTTCTATAGTAAATTATTCAAAAAATAATTTTCTACTGTCGCAAATTTTAATTACGCCAGGGATTGCCTTTTCTATAGTAAATTATTCAAAAAATAATTTTCAACTGTCGCAAATTTTAATTACGCCAGGGATTGCCTTTTCTATAGTAAATTATTCAAAAAATAATTTTCTACTGTCGAAAATTGTAATTACGCCAGGGATTGCCTTTTCTATAGTAAATTATTCAAAACTAATTTGATACTGTCGCAAATTTTAAATACGCCAGGGATTGCCTTTTCTATAGTAAATTACTCAAAAAATAATTTTCTCCTGTCGCAAATTTTAATTACGCCAGGGATTGCCTTTTCTATAGTAAATTATTCAAAAAATAATTTTCTACTGTCGCAAATTTTAATTGCGCCAGGGATTGCCTTTTCTATAGTAAATTATTCAAAAAATAATTTTATACTGTCGCAAATTTTAAATACGCCAGGGATTGCCTTTTCTATAGTAAATTATTCAAAAAATAATTCTCTACTGTCGCAAATTTTAATTACGCCAGGGATTGCCTTTTCTATAGTAAATTATTCAAAAAATAATTTTCTACTGTCGCAAATTTTAATTACGCCAGGGATTGCCTTTTCTATAGTAAATTATTCAAAAAATAATTTTCTAATGTCGCAAAATTTAATTACGCCAGGGATTGCCTTTTCTATAGTAAATTATTCAAAAAATAATTTTCAACTGTCGCAAATTTTAATTACGCCAGGGATTGCCTTTTCTATAGTAAATTATTCAAAAAATAATTTTCTACTGTCGGAAATTGTAATTACGCCAGGGATTGCCTTTTCTATAGTAAATTATTCAAAAAATAATTTTATACTGTCGCAAATTTTAAATACGCCAGGGATTGCCTTTTCTATAGTAAATTATTCAAAAAATAATTTTCTACTGTCGCAAATTTTAATTACGCCAGGGATTGCCTTTTCTATAGTAAATTATTCAAAAAATAATTTTTTACTATCGCAAGTTTTAATTGCGCCAGGGATTGCCTTTTCTATAGTAAATTATTCAAAAAATAATTTTCTACTGTCGCAAATTTTAATTACGCCAGGGATTGCCTTTTCTATAGTAAATTATTCAAAAAATAATTTTCTACTGTCGCAAATTTTAATTACGCCAGGGATTGCCTTTTCTATAGTAAATTATTCAAAAAATAATTTTTTTCTCTCGCAAATTTCAATTTCGCCAGGTAAATTTTTCACAAATTAATTTTCTACTGTCGAAAATTGTAATTACGCCAGGGATTGCCTTTTCTATAGTAAATTATTCAAAAAATTATTTTTTACTCTCGCAAATTTTAATTACGCCAGGGATTGCCTTTTCTATAGTAAATTATTCAAAAAAAAATTTTCTACTGTCGCAAATTTTAATTGCGCCAGGGATTGCCTTTTCTATAGTAAATTATTCAAAAAATAATTTTCTACTGTCGAAAATTGCAATTACGCCAGGGATTGCCTTTTCTATAGTAAATTATTCAAAAAATAATTTTATACTGTCGCAAATTTTAAATACGCCAGGGATTGCCTTTTCTATAGTAAATTATTCAAAAAATAATTTTCTACTGTCGCAAATTTTAATTACGCCAGGGATTGCCTTTTCTATAGTAAATTATTCAAAAAATAATTTTCTACTGTCGCAAATTTTAATTGCGCCAGGGATTGCCTTTTCTATAGTAAATTATTCAAAAAATAATTTTATACTGTCGCAAATTTTAAATACGCCAGGGATTGCCTTTTCTATAGTAAATTATTCAAAAAATAATTTTCTACTGTCGCAAATTTTAATTACGCCAGGGATTGCCTTTTCTATAGTAAATTATTCAAAAAATAATTTTCTACTGTCGCAAATTTTAATTACGCCAGGGATTGCCTTTTCTATAGTAAATTATTCAAAAAATAATTTTCAACTGTCGCAAATTTTAATTACGCCAGGGATTGCCTTTTCTATAGTAAATTATTCAAAAAATAATTTTCTACTGTCGAAAATTGTAATTACGCCAGGGATTGCCTTTTCTATAGTAAATTATTCAAAAAATAATTTGATACTGTCGCAAATTTTAAATACGCCAGGGATTGCCTTTTCTATAGTAAATTACTCAAAAAATAATTTTCTCCTGTCGCAAATTTTAATTACGCCAGGGATTGCCTTTTCTATAGTAAATTATTCAAAAAATAATTTTTTACTGTCGCAAATTTTAAATATCCCAGGGATTGCCTTTTCTATAGTAAATTATTCAAAAAATAATTTTCTACTGTCGCCAATTTTAATTACGCCAGGGATTGCCTTTTCTATAGTAAATTATTCAAAAAATAATTTTCAACTGTCGCAAATTTTAATTACGCCATGGATTGCCTTTTCTGCAGTATATTATTCAAAAAATAATTTTTTACTGTCGCATATTTTAAATATCCCAGGGATTGCCTTTTCTATAGTAAATTACTCAAAAAATAATTTTCAACTGTCGCAAATTTTAATTACGCCAGGGATTGCCTTTTCTATAGTAAATTATTCAAAAAATAATTTTCAACTGTCGCAAATTTTAATTGCGCCAGGGATTGCCTTTTCTATAGTAAATTATTCAAAAAATAATTTTTTACTCTCGCAAATTTCAATTTCGCCAGGTAAATTTTTCACAAATTAATTTTCTACTGTCGCAAATTTTAATTACGCCAGGGATTGCCTTTTCTATAGTAAATTATTCAAAAAATAATTTTCAACTGTCGCAATTTTAATTGCGCCAGGGATTGCCTTTTCTATAGTAAATTATTCAAAAAATAATTTTATACTGTCGCAAATTTTAAATATGCCAGGGATTGCCTTTTCTATAGTAAATTATTCAAAAAATAATTTTCTACTGTCGCAAATTTTAATTACGCCAGGTATTGCCTTTTCTATAGTAAATTATTCAAAAAATAATTTTCTACTGTCGCAAATTTTAATTACGCCAGGGATTGCCTTTTCTATAGTAAATTATTCAAAAAATAATTTTCAACTGTCGCAAATTTTAATTACGCCAGGGATTGCCTTTTCTATAGTAAATTATTCAAAAAATAATTTTCTACTGTCGAAAATTGTAATTACGCCAGGGATTGCCTTTTCTATAGTAAATTATTCAAAAAATAATTTGATACTGTCGCAAATTTTAAATACGCCAGGGATTGCCTTTTCTATAGTAAATTACTCAAAAAATAATTTTCTCCTGTCGCAAATTTTAATTACGCCAGGGATTGCCTTTTCTATAGTAAATTATTCAAAAAATAATTTTCTACTGTCGCAAATTTTAATTGCGCCAGGGATTGCCTTTTCTATAGTAAATTATTCAAAAAATAATTTTATACTGTCGCAAATTTTAAATACGCCAGGGATTGCCTTTTCTATAGTAAATTATTCAAAAAATAATTTTCTACTGTCGCAAATTTTAATTACGCCAGGGATTGCCTTTTCTATAGTAAATTATTCAAAAAATAATTTTCTACTGTCGCAAATTTTAATTACGCCAGGGATTGCCTTTTCTATAGTAAATTATTCAAAAAATAATTTTCTAATGTCGCAAATTTTAATTACGCCAGGGATTGCCTTTTCTATAGTAAATTATTCAAAAAATAATTTTCAACTGTCGCAAATTTTAATTACGCCAGGGATTGCCTTTTCTATAGTAAATTATTCAAAAAATAATTTTCTACTGTCGGAAATTGTAATTACGCCAGGGATTGCCTTTTCTATAGTAAATTATTCAAAAAATAATTTTATACTGTCGCAAATTTTAAATACGCCAGGGATTGCCTTTTCTATAGTAAATTATTCAAAAAATAATTTTCTACTGTCGCAAATTTTAATTACGCCAGGGATTGCCTTTTCTATAGTAAATTATTCAAAAAATAATTTTTTACTATCGCAAGTTTTAATTGCGCCAGGGATTGCCTTTTCTATAGTAAATTATTCAAAAAATAATTTTCTACTGTCGCAAATTTTAATAGCGCCAGGGATTGCCTTTTCTATAGTAAATTATTCAAAAAATAATTTTATACTGTCGCAAATTTTACATACGCCTGGGATTGCCTTTTCTATAGTAAATTATTCAAAAAATAATTTTCTACTGTCGCAAATTTTAATTACGCCAGGGATTGACTTTTCTATAATAAATTATTCAAAAAATAATTTTCTACTGTCGCAAATTTTAATTGCGCCAGGGATTGCCTTTTCTATAGTAAACTTTTCAAAAAATAATTTTATACTGTCGCAAATTTTAATTACGCCAGGGATTGCCTTTTCTATAGTAAATTATTCAAAAAATAATTTTCTACTGTCGCAAATTTTAATTGCGCCCGGGATTGCCTTTTCTATAGTAAATTATTCAAAAAATAATTTTTTACTCTCGCAAATTTCAATTTCGCCAGGTAAATTTTTCACAAATTAATTTTCTACTGTCGCAAATTGTAATTACGCCAGGGATTGCCTTTTCTATAATAAATTATTCAAAAAATAATTTTTTAATCTCGCAAATTTTAATTACGCCAGGGATTGCCTTTTCTATAGTAAATTATTCAAAAAATAATTTTCTACTGTCGCAAATTTTAATTGCGCCAGGGATTGCCTTTTCTATAGTAAATTATTCAAAAAATAATTTTCTACTGTCGCAAATTGTAATTACGCCGGGGATTGCCTTTTCTATAGTAAATTATTCAAAAAATAATTTTATACTGTCGCAAATTTTAAATACGCCAGGGATTGCCTTTTCTATAGTAAATTATTCAAAAAATAATTTTCTACTGTCGCAAATTTTAATTACGCCAGGAATTGCCTTTTCTATAGTAAATTATTCAAAAATAATTTTCTACTGTCGCAAATTTTAATTGCGCCAGGGATTGCCTTTTCTATAGTAAATTATTCAAAAAATAATTTTATACTGTCGCAAATTTTAAATACGCCAGGGATTGCATTTTCTATAGTAAATTATTCAAAAAATAATTTTCTACTGTCGCAAATTTTAATTACGCCAGGGATTGCCTTTTCTATAGTAAATTATTCAAAAAATAATTTTCTACTCTCGAAAATTTTAATTACGCCAGGGATTGCCTTTTCTATAGTAAATTATTCAAAAAATAATTTTCAACTGTCGCAAATTTTAATTACGCCAGGGATTGCCTTTTCTATAGTAAATTATTCAAAAAATAATTTTCTACTGTCGAAAATTGTAATTACGCCAGGGATTGCCTTTTCTATAGTAAATTATTCAAAAAATAATTTTCTACTGTCGCAAATTTTAATTACGCCAGGGATTGCCTTTTCTATAGTAAATTATTCAAAAAATAATTTTCTACTGTCGCAAATTTTAATTACGCCAGGGATTGCCTTTTCTATAGTAAATTATTCAAAAAATAATTTTTTTCTCTCGCAAAGTTCAAATTCGCCAGGTAAATTTTTCACAAATTAATTTTCTACTGTCGAAAATTGTAATTACGCCAGGGATTGCCTTTTCTATAGTAAATTATTCAAAAAATTATTTTTTATTCTCGCAAATTTTAATTACGCCAGGGATTGCCTTTTCTATAGTAAATTATTCAAAAAAAAATTTTCTACTGTCGCAAATTTTAATTGCGCCAGGGATTGCCTTTTCTATAGTAAGTTATTCAAAAAATAATTTTCTACTGTCGCAAATTGTAATTACGCCAGGGATTGCCTTTTCTATAGTAAATTATTCAAAAAATAATTTTATACTGTCGCAAATTTTAAATACGCCAGGGATTGCCTTTTCTATAGTAAATTATTCAAAAAATAATTTTCTACTGTCGCAAATTTTAATTACGCCAGGGATTGCCTTTTCTATAGTAAATTATTCAAAAAATAATTTTCTACTGTCGCAAATTTTAATTGCGCCAGGGATTGCCTTTTCTATAGTAAATTATTCAAAAAATAATTTTATACTGTCGCAAATTTTAAATACGCCAGGGATTGCCTTTTCTATAGTAAATTATTCAAAAAATAATTTTCTACTGTCGCAAATTTTAATTACGCCAGGTATTGCCTTTTCTATAGTAAATTATTCAAAAAATAATTTTCTACTGTCGCAATTTTAATTACGCCAGGGATTGCCTTTTCTATAGTAAATTATTCAAAAAATAATTTCCAACTGTCGCAAATTTTAATTACGCCATGGATTGCCTTTTCTGCAGTAAATTATTCAAAAAATAATTTTTTACTGTCGCATATTTTAAATATCCCAAGGATTGCCTTTTCTATAGTAAATTATTCAAAAAATAATTTTCAACTGTCGCAAATTTTAATTACGCCAGGGATTGCCTTTTCTATGGTAAATTATTCAAAAAATAATTTTCAACTGTCGCAAATTTTAATTGCGCCAGGGATTGCCTTTTCTATAGTAAATTATTCAAAAAATAATTTTTTACTCTCGCAAATTTCAATTTCGCCAGGTAAATTTTTCACAAATTAATTTTCTACTGTCGCAAATTTTAATTACGCCAGGGATTGCCTTTTCTATAGTAAATTATTCAAAAAATAATTTTCAACTGTCGCAATTTTAATTGCGCCAGGGATTGCCTTTTCTATAGTAAATTATTGAAAAAATAATTTTCTACTGTCGCAAATTTTAAGTGCGCCAGGGATTGCCTTTTCTATAGTAAATTATTCAAAAAATAATTTTCTACTGTTGCAAATTTTTATTGCGCCAGGGATTGCCTTTTCTATAGTAAATTATTCAAAAAATAATTTTTTACTGTCGCAAATTTTAATTACGCCAGGGATTGCCTTTTCTATAGTAAATTATAAAAAAAATAATTTTTTACTGTCGGAAATTTTAAATATCCCAGGGATTGCCTTTTCTATAGTAAATAATTCAAAAAATAATTTTCAACTGTCGCAAATTTTAATTACGCCAGGGATTGCCTTTTCTGCAGTAAATTATTCAAAAAATAATTTTTTACTGTCGCAAATTTTAAATATCCCAGGGATTGCCTTTTCTATAGTAAATTATTCAAAAAATAATTTTCAACTGTCGCAAATTTTAATTACGCCAGGGATTGCCTTTTCTATAGTAAATTATTCAAAAAATAATTTTCAACTGTCGCAAATTTTAATTGCGACATGGATTGCCTTTTCTATAGTAAATTATTCAAAAAATAATTTTTTACTCTCGCAAATTTCAATTTCGCCAGGTAAATTTTTCACAAATTAATTTTCTACTGTCGCAAATTTTAATTGCGCGAGGGATTGCCTTTTCTATAGTAAATTATTCAAAAAATAATTTTCTACTGTCGCAAATTTTAATTTCGCCAGGGATTGCCTTTTCTATAGTAAATTATTCAAAAAATAATTTTCTACTGTCGCAAATTTTAATTACTCCAGGGATTGCCTTTTCTATAGTAAATTATTCAAAAAATAATTTTCTACTGTCGCAAATTGTAATTACGCCAGGGATTGCCTTTTCTATAGTAAATTATTCAAAAAATAATTTTTTACTGTCGCAAATTTTAAATATCCCAGGGATTGCCTTTTCTATAGTAAATTATTCAAAAAATAATTTTTTACTGTCGCAAATTTTAAATATCCCAGGGATCGCCTTTTCTATAGTAAATTATTCAAAAAATAACTTTCAACTGTCGCAAATTTTAATTACGCCAGGGATTGCCTTTTCTATAGTAAATTATTCAAAAAATAATTTTTTACTGTCGCAAATTTTAAATATCCCAGGGATTGCCTTTTCTCTAGTAAATTATTCAAAAAATAATTTTTTACTGTCGCAAATTTTAAATATCCCAGGGATTGCCTTTTCTATAGTAAATTATTCAAAAAATAATTTTCTACTGTTGCAAATTTTAATTGCGCCAGGGATTGCCTCTTCTATAGTAAATTATTGAAAAAGAATTTTTTACTGTCGCAAATTTTAATTACGCCAGGGATTGCTTTTTCTATAGTAAATTATTCAAAAAATAATTTTTTACTGTCGCAAATTTTAAATATCCCAGGGATTGCCTTTTCTATAGTAAATTATTCAAAAAATAATTTTCAACTGTCGAAAATTTTAATTGCGCCAGGGATTGCCTTTTCTATAGTAAATTTTTCAAAAAATAATTTTTTACTCTCGCAAATTTCAATTTCGCCAGGTAAATTTTTCACAAATTAATTTTCTACTGTCGCAAATTTTAATTACGCCAGGGATTGCCTTTTCTATAGTAAATTATTCAAAAAATAATTTTCAACTGTCGCAAATTTTAATTGCGCCAGGGATTGCCTTTTCTATAGTAAATTATTCAAAAAATAATTTTCTACTGTCGCAAATTTTAAGTGCGCCAGGGATTGCATTTTCTATAGTAAATTATTCAAAAATTAATTTTCTACTGTTGCAAATTTTAATTGCGCCAGGGATTGCCTTTTCTATAGTAAATTATTCAAAAAATAATTTTTTACTGTCGCAAATTTTAATTTCGCCAGGGATTGCCTTTTCTATAGTAAATTATTCAAAAAATAATTTTCTACTGTCGCAAATTTTAATTACGCCAGGGATTGCCTTTTCTATAGTAAATTATTCAAAAAATAATTTTCTACTGTCGCAAATTGTAATTACGCCAGGGATTGCCTTTTCTATAGTAAATTATTCAAAAAATAATTTTTTACTGTCGCAAATTTTAAATATCCCAGGGATTGCCTTTTCTATAGTAAATTTTCAAAAAATAATTTTTTACTGTCGCAAATTTTAAATATCCCAGGGATCGCCTTTTCTATAGTAAATTATTCAAAAAATAATTTTCAACTGTCGCAAATTTTAATTACGCCAGGGATTGCCTTTTCTATAGTAAATTATTCAAAAAATAATTTTTTACTGTCGCAAATTTTAAATATCCCAGGGATTGCCTTTTCTCTAGTAAATTATTCAAAAAATAATTTTTTACTGTCGCAAATTTTAAATATCCCAGGGATTGCCTTTTCTATAGTAAATTATTCAAAAAATAATTTTCAACTGTCGCAAATTTTAATTACGCCAGGGATTGCCTTTTCTATAGTAAATTATTCAAAAAATAATTTTCAACTGTCGCAAATTTTAATTACGCCAGGGATTGCCCTTTCTATAGTAAATTATTCAAAAAATAATTTTCTACTGTCGCAGATTTTAATTACGCCAGGGATTGCCTTTTCTATAGTAAATTATTCAAAACATAATTTTCTACTGTCGCAAATTTTAATTGCGCCAGGGATTGTCTTTTCTATAGTAAATTATTCAAAAAATAATTTTCTACTGTCGCCAATTTCAAATCCGCCAGGGATTGCCTTTTCTATAGTAAATTTTTCAAAAAATAATTTTTTACTATCGCAAGTTTTAATTACGCCAGGGATTGCCTTTTCTATAGTAAATTATTCAAAAAATAATTTTTTACTGTCGCAAATTTTAATTACGCCAGCGATTGCCTTTTCTATAGTAAATTATTCAAAAAATAATTTTCTACTGTCGCAAATTTTAATTACGCCAGGGATTGCCTTTTCTATAGTAAATTATTCAAAAAATAATTTTCTACTGTCGCAAATTTCAAATCCGCCAGGGATTGCCTTTTCTATAGTAAATTATTCAAAAAATAATTTTTTACTATCGCAAGTTTTAATTGCGACAGGGATTGCCTTTTCTACAGTAAATTTTGCAAAAAATAATTTTTTACTGTCGCAAATTTTAATTGCGCCAGGGATTGCCTTTTCTATAGTAAATTATTCAAAAAATAATTTTTTACTGTCGCAAATTTTAATTGCGCCAGGAATTGCCTTTTCTATAGTAAATTATTCAAAAAATAATTTTCAACTGTCGAAAATTTTAATTGCTCCAGGGATTGCCTTTTCTATAGTAAATTTTTCAAAAAATAATTTTTTACTCTCGCAAATTTCAATTTCGCCAGGTAAATTTTTCACAAATTAATTTTCTACTGTCGCAAATTTTAATTACGCCAGGGATTGCCTTTTCTATAGTAAATTTTTCAAAAAATAATTTTCAACTGTCGCAAATTTTAATTGCGCCAGGGATTGCCTTTTCTATAGTAAATAATTCAAAAAATAATTTTCTACTGTCGCAAATTTTAAGTGCGCCAGGGATTGCATTTTCTATAGTAAATTATTCAAAAATTAATTTTCTACTGTTGCAAATTTTAATTGCGCCAGGGATTGCCTTTTCTATAGTAAATTATTAAAAAAAATAATTTTTTACTGTCGCAAATTTTAATTACGCCAGGGATTGCCTTTTCTATAGTAAATTATTCAAAAAATAATTTTCTACTGTCGCGGATTTTAATTACGGCAGGGATTGCCTTTTCTATAGTAAATTATTCAAAAAATAATTTTCTACTGTCGCAAATTGTAATTACGCCAGGGATTGCCTTTTCTATAGTAAATTATTCAAAAAATAATTTTTTACTGTCGCAAATTTTAAATATCCCAGGGATTGCCTTTTCTATAGTAAATTATTCAAAAAATAATTTTTTACTGTCGCAAATTTTAAATATCCCAGGGATTGCCTTTTCTATAGTAAATTATTCAAAAAATAATTTTCAACTGTCGCAAATTTTAATTACGCCAGGGATTGCCTTTTCTATAGTAAATTATTCAAAAAATAATTTTTTACTGTCGCAAATTTTGAATATCCCAGGGATTGCCTTTTCTATAGTAAATTATTCAAAAAATAATTTTTTACTGTCGCAAATTTTAAATATCCCAGGGATTGCCTTTTCTATAGTAAATTATTCAAAAAATAATTTTCAACTGTCGCAAATTTTAATTACGCCAGGGATTGCCTTTTCTATAGTAAATTATTCAAAAAATAATTTTCAACTGTCGCAAATTTTAATTACGCCAGGGATTGCCTTTTCAATAGTAAATTATTCAAAAAATAATTTTCTACTGTCGCAAATTTTAATTACGCCAGGGATTGCCTTTTCTATAGTAAATTATTCAAAAAATAATTTTCTACTGTCGCGCAAATTTTAATTGCGCCAGGGATTGTCTTTTCTATAGTAAATTATTCAAAAAATAATTTTCTACTGTCGCCAATTTCAAATCCGCCAGGGATTGCCTTTTCTATAGTAAATTTTTCAAAAAATAATTTTTTACTATCGCAAGTTTTAATTACGCCAGGGATTGCCTTTTCTATAGTAAATTATTCAAAAAATAATTTTTTACTGTCGCAAATTTTAATTACGCCAGGGATTGCTTTTCTATAGTAAATTATTCAAAAAATACTTTTCTACTGTCGCAAATTTTAATTACGCCAGGGATTGCCTTTTCTATAGTAAATTATTCAAAAAATAATTTTCTACTGTCGCAAATTTTAATTACGCCAGGGATTGCCTTTTCTATAGTAAATTATTCAAAAAATAATTTTCTACTGTCGCAAATTTTAATTACGCCAGGGATTGCCTTTTCTATAGTAAATTATTCAAAAAATAATTTTCTACTGTCGCAAATTTCAAATCCGCCAGGGATTGCCTTTTCTATAGTAAATTATTCAAAAAATAATTTTTTACTATCGCAAGTTTTAATTGCGCCAGGGATTGCCTTTTCTACAGTAAATTTTGCAAAAAATAATTTTTTACTGTCGCAAATTTTAATTGCGCCAGGGATTGCCTTTTCTATAGTAAATTATTCAAAAAATAATTTTTTACTGTTGCAAATTTTAACTGCGCCAGGGATTGCCTTTTCTATAGTAAATTATTCAAAAAATAATTTTTTTACTGTCGCAAATTTTAATTACGCCTGGGATTGCCTTTTCTATAGTAAATTATTCAAAAAATAATTTTTTACTCTCGCAAATTTCAATTTCGCCAGGTAAGTTTTTCACAAATTAATTTTCTACTCTCGCAAATTTTAATTACGCCAGGGATTGCCTTTTCTATAGTAAATTATTCAAAAAATAATTTTCTACTGTCGCAAATTTTAAGTGCGCCAGGGATTACCTTTTCTACAGTAAATTATTCAAAAAATAATTTTCTACTGTCGCAAATTTTAATTACGCCAGGGATTGCCTTTTCTATAGTAAATTATTCAAAAAATAATTTTTTACTGTCGCAAATTTTAAATATCCCAGGGATTGCCTTTTCTATAGTAAATTATTCAAAAAATAATTTTCAACTGTCGCAAATTTCAAATCCGCCAGGGATTGCCTTTTCTATAGTAAATTATTCAAAAAATAATTTTTTACTCTCGCAAGTTTTAATTGCGCCAGGGATTGCCTCATCTACAGTAAATTTTGCAAAAAAAAATTTTTTACTGTCGCAAATTTTAATTGCGCCAGGGATTGCCTTTTCTATAGTAAATTATTCAAAAAATAATTTTTTACTGTCGCAAATTTTAATTGCGCCAGGGATTGCCTTTTCTATAGTAAATTATTCAAAAAATAATTTTTTACTGTCGCAATATTTAATTGCGCCAGGGATTGCCTTTTCTGTAGTAAATTATTCAAAAAATAATTTTTCACTCTCGCAAATTTCAATTACGCCAAGGATTGCCTTTTCTATAGTAAATTATTCAAAAAATAATTTTTTACGGTCGCAAATTTTAATTGCGCCAGGGATTGCCTTTTCTATAGTAAACTTTTCAAAAAATAATTTTCTACTGTCGCAAATTTTAATTACGCCAGGGATTGCCTTCTCTATAGTAAACTTTTCAAAAAATAATTTTCTACTGTCGCAAATTTTAATTACGCCAGGGATTGCCTTTTCTATAGTAAATTATTCAAAAAATAATGTTCTACTGTCGCAAATTTTAATTACGCCAGGGATTGCCTTTTCTATAGTAAGTTATTCAAAAAATAATTTTTTACTCTCGCAAATTTCAATTTCGCCAGGTAAATTTTTCACAAATTAATTTTCTACTGTCGCAAATTTTAATTACGCCAGGGATTGCCTTTTCTATAGTAAATTATTCAAAAAATAATTTTTACTCTCGAAAATTTTAATTACGCCAGGGATTGCCTTTTCTATAGTAAATTATTCAAAAAATAATTTTTTACTGTAGCAAATTTTAATTGCGCCAGGGATTGCCTTTTCTATAGTAAATTATTCAAAAAATAATTTTTTACTCTCGCAAATTTCAATTTCGCCAGGTAAATTTTTCACAAATTAATTTTCTACTGTCGCAAATTTTAATTACGCCAGGGATTGCCTTTTCTATAGTAAATTATTCAAAAAATAATTTTCAACTGTCCCAAATTTTAATTGCGCCAGGGATTGCCTTTTCTATAGTAAACTTTTCAAAAAATAATTTTCTACTGTCGCAAATTTTAATTACGCCAGGGATTGCCTTTTCTATAGTAAATTATTCAAAAAATAATTTTCTACTGTCGCAAATTTTAATTACACCAGGGATTGCCTTTTCTATAGTAAATTATTCAAAAAATAATTTTCAACTGTCGCAAATTTTAAGTGCGCCAGGGATTGCCTTTTCTACAGTAAATTATTCAAAAAATAATTTTTTACTGTCGCAAATTTTAAATATCCCAGGGATTGCCTTTTCTATAGTAAATTATTCAAAAAATAATTTTTTACTGTCGCAAATTTTAAATATCCCAGGGATTGCCTTTTCTATAGTAAATTATTCAAAAAATAATTTTCAACTGTCGCAAATTTTAATTGCGCCAGGGATTGCCTTTTCTATAGTAAATTATTCAAAAAATAATTTTTTACTGTCGCAAATTTTAATTACGCCAGGGATTGTCTTTTCTATAGTAAATTATTCAAAAAATAATTTTTTACTGTCGCAAATTTTAAATATCCCAGGATTGCCTTTTCTATAGTAAATTTTTAAAAAAATAATTTTTTACTATCGCAAGTTTTAATTACGCCAGGGATTGCCTTTTCTATAGTAAATTATTCAAAAAATAATTTTTTACTGTCGCAAATTTTAAATATCCCAGGGATTGCCTTTTCTATAGTAAATTATTCAAAAAATAATTTTTTACTGTCGCAAATTTTAAATATCCCAGGGATTGCCTTTTCTATAGTAAATTATTCAAAAAATAATTTTCAACTGTCGCAAATTTTAATTGCGCCAGGGATTGCCTTTTCTACAGTAAATTATTCAAAAAATAATTTTCTACTGTCGCAAATTTTAATTACGCCAGGGATTGCCTTTTCTATAGTAAATTATTCAAAAAATAATTTTCTACTGTCGCAAATTTTAATTACGCCAGGGATTGCCTTTTCTATAGTAAATTATTCAAAAAATAATTTTTTACTCTCGCAAATTTCAATTTCGCCAGGTAAGTTTTTCACAAATTAATTTTCTACTGTCGCAAATTGTAATTACGCCAGGGATTGCCTTTTCTATAGTAAATTATTCAAAAAATAATTTTTTACTCTCGCAAATTTTAATTACGCCAGGGATTGCCTTTTCTATAGTAAATTATTCAAAAAATAATTTTTTACTGTCGCAAATTTTAATTGCGCCAGGGATTGCCTTTTCTATAGTAAATTTTTCAAAAAATAATTTTCTACTGTCGCAAATTTTAATTACTCCAGGGATTGCCTTTTCTACAGTAAATTTTTCAAAATATTAATTTTATACTGTCGCAAATTTTAATTACGCCAGGGATTGCCTTTTCTATAGTAAATTATTCAAAAAATATTTTTTACTGTCGCAAATTTTAATTACGCCAGGGATTGCCTTTTCTATAGTAAATTTTTCAAAAAATAATTTTCTACTGTCGCAAATTTTAATTACGCCAGGGATTGCCTTTTCTATAGTAAATTATTCAAAAAATAATTTTCAACTGTCGCAAATTTTAATTACGCCAAGGATTGCCTTTTCTATAGTAAATTATTCAAAAAATAATTTTATACTCTCGCAAATTTTAAATATCCCAAGGATTGCCTTTTCTATAGTAAATTATTCAAAAAATAATTTTCAACTGTCGCAAATTTTAATTACGCCAGGGATTGCCTTTTCTATAGTAAATTATTCAAAAAATAATTTTTTACTATCGCAAGTTTTAATTACGCCAGGGATTGCCTTTTCTATAGTAAATTATTCAAAAAATAATTTTCTACTGTCGCAAATTTTAATTGCGTCAGGGATTGCCTTTTCTATAGTAAACTTTTCAAAAATAATTTTCTGCTGTCGCAAATTTTAATTACGCCAGGGATTGCCTTTTCTATAGTAAATTATTCAAAAAATAATTTTTTACTGTCGCAAATTTTAATTACGCCAGGGATTGCCTTTTCTATAGTAAATTATTCAAAAAATAATTTTCTACTGTTGCAAATTTTAATTGCGTCAGGGATTGCCTTTTCTGTAGTAAATTATTCAAAAAATAATTTTTTACTATCGCAAGTTTTAATTACGCCAGGGATTGCCTTTTCTATAGTAAATTATTCAAAAAATAATTTTCTACTGTCGCAAATTTTAATTACGCCAGGGTTTGCCTTTTCTATAGTAAATTATTCAAAAAATAATTTTTTACTGTCGCAAATTTTAAATATCCCAGGGATTGCCTTTTCTATAGTAAATTATTCAAAAAATAATTTTTTACTGTCGCAAAATTTAAATATCCGAGGGATTGCCTTTTCTGTAGTAAATTATTCAAAAAATAATTTTCAACTGTCGCAAATTTTAAATACGCCAGGGATTGCCTTTTCTATAGTAAATTATTCAAAAAATATTTTTTTACTGTCGCAAATTTTAATTACGCCAGGGATTGCCTTTTCTATAGTAAATTATTCAAAAAATAATTTTCTACTGTCGCAAATTTTAATTACGCCAGGGATTGCCTTTTCTATAGTAAATTATTCAAAAAATAATTTTTTACTGTCGCAAATTTTAATTACGCCAGGGATTGCCTTTTCTATAGTAAATTATTCAAAAAATAATTTTTTACTGTCGCAAATTTTAATTACGCCAGGGATTGCCTTTTCTATAGTAAATTATTCAAAAAATTATTTTTTACTGTCGCAAATTTTAATTGCGCCAGGGATTGCCTTTTCTATAGTAAATTTTTCAAAAAATAATTTTCTACTGTCGCAAATTTCAATTACTCCAGGGATTGCCTTTTCTACAGTAAATTTTTCAAAATATTAATTTTATACTGTCGCAAATTTTAATTACGCCAGGGATTGCCTTTTCTATAGTAAATTATTCAAAAAATAATTTTTTACTGTCGCAAATTTTAATTACGCCAGGGATTGCCTTTTCTATAGTAAATTATTCAAAAAATAATTTTATACTGTCGCAAATTTTAAATACGCCAGGGATTGCCTTTTCTATAGTAAATTATTCAAAAAATAATTTTCAACTGTCGCAAATTTTCAATATCCCAGGGATTGCCTTTTCTATAGTAAATTATTCTAAAAATAATTTTCTACTGTCGCAAATTTTAATTACGCCAGGGATTGCCTTTTCTTTAGTAAATTATTCAAAAAACAATTTTTTACTGTCGCAAATTTTAATTACGCCAGGGATTGCCTTTTCTATAGTAAATTATTCAAAAAATAATTTTTTACTGTCGCAAATTTTAATTACGCCAGGGATTGCCTTTTCTATAGTAATTTTTTCAAAAATAATTTTCTACTGTCGCAAATTTTAATTACGCCAGGGATTGCCTTTTCTATAGTAAATTATTCAAAAAATAATTTTCAACTGTCGCAAATTTTAATTACGCCAGGGATTGCCTTTTCTATAGTAAATTATTCAAAAAATAATTTTATACTCTCGCAAATTTTAAATATCCCAGGGATTGCCTTTTCTATAGTAAATTATTCAAAAAATAATTTTCAACTGTCGCAAATTTTAATTACGCCAGGGATTGCCTTTTCTATAGTAAATTATTCAAAAAATAATTTTTTACTATCGCAAGTTTTAATTACGCCAGGGATTGCCTTTTCTATAGTAAATTATTCAAAAAATAATTTTCTACTGTCGCAAATTTTAATTGCGCCAGGGATTGCCTTTTCTATAGTAAAATTTTCAAAAAATAATTTTCTACTGTCGCAAATTTTAATTACGCCAGGGATTGCCTTTTCTATAGTAAATTATTCAAAAAATAATTTTTTACTGTCGCAAATTTTAATTACGCCAGGTATTGCCTTTTCTATAGTAAATTATTCAAAAAATAATTTTCTACTGTTGCAAATTTTAATTGCGCCAGGGATTGCCTTTTCTATAGTAAATTATTCAAAAAATAATTTTTTACTATCGCAAGTTTTAATTACGCCAGGGATTGCCTTTTCTATAGTAAATTATTCAAAAAATAATTTTCTACTGTCGCAAATTTTAATTACGCCAGGGATTGCCTTTTCTATAGTAAATTATTCAAAATATTAATTTTTTACTGTCGCAAATTTTAATTACGCCAGGGATTGCCTTTTCTATAGTAAATTATTCAAAAAATAATTTTCTACTGTCGCAAATTTTAATTACGCCAGGGATTGCCTTTTCTATAGTAAATTATTCAAAAAATAATTTTTTATTGTCGCAAATTTTAAATATCCCAGGGATTGCCTTTTCTATAGTAAATTATTCAAAAAATAATTTTTTACTGTCGCAAATTTTAAATATCCCAGGGATTGCCTTTTCTATAGTAAATTATTCAAAAAATAATTTTCAACTGTCGCAAATTTTAAATACGCCAGGGATTGCCTTTTCTATAGTAAATTATTCAAAAAATATTTTTTTACTGTCGCAAATTTTAATTACGCCAGGGATTGCCTTTTCTATAGTAAATTATTCAAAAAATAATTTTCTACTGTCGCAAATTTTAATTACGCCAGGGATTGCCTTTTCTATCGTAAATTATTCAAAAAATAATTTTTTACTGTCGCAAATTTTAATTACGCCAGGGATTGCCTTTTCTATAGTAAATTATTCAAAAAATAATTTTTTACTGTCGCAAATTTTAATTACGCCAGGGATTGCCTTTTCTATAGTAAATTTTTCAAAAATTAATTTTCTACTGTCGCAAATTTTAATTACGCCAGGGATTGCCTTTTCTATAGTAAATTATTCAAAAAAATAATTTTCAACTGTCGCAAATTTTAATTACGCCAGGGATTGCCTTTTCTATAGTAAATTATTCAAAAAATAATTTTATACTGTCGCAAATTTTAAATATCCCAGGGATTAACTTTTCTATACTAAATTATTCAAAAAATAATTTTCAACTGTCGCAAATTTTAATTACGCCAGGGATTGCCTTTTCTATAGTAAATTATTCAAAAAAAAATTTTTTACCCTCGCAAGTTTTAATTACGCCAGGGATTGCCTTTTCTATAGTAAATTATTCAAAAAATAATTTTCTACTGTCGCAAATTTTAATTGCGCCAGGGATTGCCTTTTCTATAGTAAACTTTTCAAAAAATAATTTTCTACTGTCGCAAATTTTAATTACGCCAGGGATTGCCTTTTCTATATTAAATTATTCAAAAAATAATTTTTTACTGTCGCAAATTTTAATTACGCCAGGGATTGCCTATTCTATAGTAAATTATTCAAAAAATAATTTTGTACTGTTGCAAATTTTAATTGCGCCAGGGATTGCCTTTTCTATAGTAAACTTTTCATAAAATAATTTTCTACTGTCGCAAATTTTAATTACACCAGGGATTGCCTTTTCTATAGTAAATTATTCAAAAAATAATTTTCTACTGTCGCAAATTTTAAATATCCCAGGGATTGCCTTTTCTATAGTAAATTATTCAAAAAATAATTTTTTACTGTCGCAAATTTTAAATATCCCAGGGATTGCCTTTTCTATAGTAAATTATTCTAAAAATAATTTTCCACTGTCGCAAATTTTAATTGCGCCAGGGATTGCCTTTTCTATAGTAAATTATTCAAAAAATAATTTTTTACTGTCGCAAATTTTAAATATCCCAGGGATTGCCTTTTCTATATTAAATTATTCAAAAAATAATTTTTTACTGTCGCAAATTTTAAATATCCCAGGGATTGCCTTTTCTATAGTAAATTATTCAAAAAATAATTTTCAACTGTCGCAAATTTTAATTACGCCAGGGATTGCCTTTTCTATAGTAAATTATTCAAAAAATAATTTTATACTGTCGCAAATTTTAAATATCCCAGGGATTACCTTTTCTATAGTAAATTATTCAAAAAATAATTTTCCACTGTCGCAAATTTTAATTACGCCAGGGATTGCCTTTTCTATAGTAAATTATTCAAAAAATAATTTTCTACTGTCGCAAATTTTAATTGCGCCAGGGATTGCCTTTTCTATAGTAAAATTTTCAAAAAATAATTTTCTACTGTCGCAAATTTTAATTACGCCAGGGATTGCCTTTTCTATAGTAAATTATTCAAAAAATAATTTTTTACTGTCGCAAATTTTAATTACGCCAGGGATTGCCTTTTCTATAGTAAATTATTCAAAAAATAATTTTTTACTGCCGCAAATTTTAATTACGCCAGGGATTGCCTTTTCTATAGTAAATTTTTCAAAAATAATTTTCTACTGTCGCAAATTTTAATTACGCCAGGGATTGCCTTTTCTATAGTAAATTATTCAAAAAATAATTTTCAACTGTCGCAAATTTTAATTACGCCAGGGATTGCCTTTTCTATAGTAAATTATTCAAAAAATAATTTTATACTGTCGCAAATTTTAAATATCCCAGGGATTACCTTTTCTATAGTAAATTATTCAAAAAATAATTTTCAACTGTCGCAAATTTTAATTACGCCAGGGATTGCCTTTTTCTATAGTAAATTATTCAAAAAAAAATTTTTTATCCTCGCAAGTTTTAATTACGCCAGGGATTGCCTTTTCTATAGTAAATAATTCAAAAAATAATTTTCTACTGTCGCAAATTTTATTTGCGCAGGGATTGATTGCCTTTTCTATAGTAAACTTTTCAAAAAATAATTTTCTACTGTCGCAAATTTTAATTACGCCAGGGATTGCCTTTTCTATATTAAATTATTCAAAAAATAATTTTTTACTGTCGCAAATTTTAATTACGCCAGGGATTGCCTATTCTATAGTAAATTATTCAAAAATAATTTTGTACTGTTGCAAATTTTAATTGCGCCAGGGATTGCCTTTTCTATAGTAAACTTTTCATAAAATAATTTTCTACTGTCGCAAATTTTAATTACGCCAGGAATTGCCTTTTCTATAGTAAATTATTCAAAAAATAATTTTCTACTGTCGCAAATTTTAAATATCCCAGGGATTGCCTTTTCTATAGTAAATTATTCAAAAAATAATTTTTTACTGTCGCAAATTTTAAATATCCCAGGGATTGCCTTTTCTATAGTAAATTATTCAAAAAATAATTTTCAACTGTCGCAAATTTTAATTGCGCCAGGGATTGCCTTTTCTATAGTATATTATTCAAAAAATAATTTTTTACTGTCGCAAATTTTAATTACTCCAGGGAATGCCTTTTCTATAGTAAATCATTCAAAAAATAATTTTTTACTGTCGCAAATTTTAAATATCCCAGGGATTGCCTTTTCTATAGTAAATTTTTCAAAAAATAATTTTTTACTATCGCAAGTTTTAATTACGCCAGGGATTGCCTTTTCTATAGTAAATTATTCAAAAAATAATTTTTTACTGTCGCAAATTTTAAATATCCCAGGGATTGCCTTTTCTATAGTAAATTATTCAAAAAATAATTTTTTACTGTCGCAAATTTTAAATATCCCAGGGATTGCCTTTTCTATAGTAAATTATTCAAAAAATAATTTTCAACTGTCGCAAATTTTAATTGCGCCAGGGATTGCCTTTTCTATAGTAAATTATTCAAAAAATAATTTTCTACTGTCGCAAATTTTAATTACGCCAGGGATTGCCTTTTCTATAGTAAATTATTCAAAAAATAATTTTTTACTGTCGCAAATTTTAATTACGCCAGGGATTGCCTTTTCTATAGTAAATTATTCAAAAAATAATTTTCTACTGTCGCAAATTTTAATTACGCCAGGGATTGTCTTTTCTAAAGTAAATTATTCAAAAAATAATTTTCAACTGTCGCAAATTTTAATTGCGCCAGGGATTGCCTTTTCTATAGTAAATTATTCAAAAAATAATTTTCAACTGTCGCAAATTTTAATTGCGCCAGGATTGCCTTTTCTATAGTAAATTATTCAAAAAATAATTTTTTACTGTCGCAAATTTTAATTACGCCAGGGATTGCCTTTTCTATAGTAAATTATTCAAAAATAATTTAATATTTTACTGTCGCAAATTTTAAATATCCCAGGGATTGCCTTTTCTATAATAAATTATTCAAAAAATAATTTTCAACTGTCGCAAATTTTAATTGCGCCAGGGATTGCCTTTTCTATAGTAAATTATTCAAAAAATAATTTTCTACTGTCGCAAATTTTAATTACGCCAGGGATTGCCTTTTCTATAGTAAATTATTCAAAAAATTATTTTCTACTGTCGCAAATTTTAATTACGCCAGGGATTGCCTTTTCTATAGTAAATTATTCAAAAAATAATTTTTTACTGTCGCAAATTTCAATTTCGCCAGGTAAATTTTTCACAAATTAATTTTCTACTGTCGCTAATTGTAATTACGCCAGGGATTGCCTTTTCTATAGTAAATTATTCAAAAAATAATTTTATACTGTCGCAAATTTTAAATATCCCAGGGATTACCTTTTCTATAGTAAATTATTCAAAAAATAATTTTCAACTGTCGCAAATTTTAATTACGCCAGGGATTGCCTTTTCTATTGTAAATTATTCAAAAAAAAATTTTTTATCCTCGCAAGTTTTAATTACGCCAGGGATTGCCTTTTCTATAGTAAATAATTCAAAAAATAATTTTCTACTGTCGCAAATTTTAAATATCCCAGGGATTGCCTTTTCTATAGTAAATTATTCAAAAAATAATTTTTTACTGTCGCAAATTTTAAATATCCCAGGGATTGCCTTTTCTATAGTAAATTATTCAAAAAATAATTTTCAACTGTCGCAAATTTTAATTGCGCCAGGGATTGCCTTTTCTATAGTATATTATTCAAAAAATAATTTTTTACTGTCGCAAATTTTAATTACTCCAGGGAATGCCTTTTCTATAGTAAATCATTCAAAAAATAATTTTTTACTGTCGCAAATTTTAATTACGCCAGGGATTGCCTTTTCTATAGTAAATTATTCAAAAAATAATTTTATACTGTCGCAAATTTTAAATATCCCAGGGATTACCTTTTCTATAGTAAATTATTCAAAAAATAATTTTCAACTGTCGCAAATTTTAATTACGCCAGGGATTGCCTTTTCTATAGTAAATTATTCAAAAAATAATTTTATACTGTCGCAAATTTTAAATATCCCAGGGATTACCTTTTCTATAGTAAATTATTCAAAAAATAATTTTCAACTGTCGCAAATTTTAATTACGCCAGGGATTGCCTTTTCTATAGTAAATTATTCAAAAAAAAATTTTTTATCCTCGCAAGTTTTAATTACGCCAGGGATTGCCTTTTCTATAGTAAATAATTCAAAAAATAATTTTCTACTGTCGCAAATTTTATTTGCGCCAGGGATTGATTGCCTTTTCTATAGTAAACTTTTCAAAAAATAATTTTCTACTGTCGCAAATTTTAATTACGCCAGGGATTGCCTTTTCTATATTAAATTATTCAAAAAATAATTTTTTACTGTCGCAAATTTTAATTACGCCAGGGATTGCCTATTCTATAGTAAATTATTCAAAAAATAATTTTGTACTGTTGCAAATTTTAATTGCGCCAGGGATTGCCTTTTCTATAGTAAACTTTTCATAAAATAATTTTCTACTGTCGCAAATTTTAATTACGCCAGGAATTGCCTTTTCTATAGTAAATTATTCAAAAAATAATTTTCTACTGTCGCAAATTTTAAATATCCCAGGGATTGCCTTTTCTATAGTAAATTATTCAAAAAATAATTTTTTACTGTCGCAAATTTTAAATATCCCAGGGATTGCCTTTTCTATAGTAAATTATTCAAAAAATAATTTTCAACTGTCGCAAATTTTAATTGCGCCAGGGATTGCCTTTTCTATAGTATATTATTCAAAAAATAATTTTTTACTGTCGCAAATTTTAATTACTCCAGGGAATGCCTTTTCTATAGTAAATCATTCAAAAAATAATTTTTTACTGTCGCAAATTTTAAATATCCCAGGGATTGCCTTTTCTATAGTAAATTTTTCAAAAAATAATTTTTTACTATCGCAAGTTTTAATTACGCCAGGGATTGCCTTTTCTATAGTAAATTATTCAAAAAATAATTTTTTACTGTCGCAAATTTTAAATATCCCAGGGATTGCCTTTTCTATAGTAAATTATTCAAAAAAATAATTTTTTACTGTCGCAAATTTTAAATATCCCAGGGATTGCCTTTTCTATAGTAAATTATTCAAAAAATAATTTTCAACTGTCGCAAATTTTAATTGCGCCAGGGATTGCCTTTTCTATAGTAAATTATTCAAAAAATAATTTTCTACTGTCGCAAATTTTAATTACGCCAGGGATTGCCTTTTCTATAGTAAATTATTCAAAAAATAATTTTTTACTGTCGCAAATTTTAATTACGCCAGGGATTGCCTTTTCTATAGTAAATTATTCAAAAAATAATTTTCTACTGTCGCAAATTTTAATTACGCCAGGGATTGTCTTTTCTAAAGTAAATTATTCAAAAAATAATTTTCAACTGTCGCAAATTTTAATTGCGCCAGGGATTGCCTTTTCTATAGTAAATTATTCAAAAAATAATTTTCAACTGTCGCAAATTTTAATTGCGCCAGGGATTGCCTTTTCTATAGTAAATTATTCAAAAAATAATTTTTTACTGTCGCAAATTTTAATTACGCCAGGGATTGCCTTTTCTATAGTAAATTATTCAAAAAATAATTTTTTACTGTCGCAAATTTTAAATATCCCAGGGATTGCCTTTTCTATAGTAAATTATTCAAAAAATAATTTTTTACTGTCGCAAATTTTAAGTGCGCCAGGGATTGCCTTTTGTATAGAAAATTATTCAAAAAATAATTTTCTACTGTCGCAAATTTTAATTACGCCAGGGATTGCCTTTTCTATAGTAAATTATTCAAAAAATAATTTTATACTGCCGCAAATTTTAATTACGCCAGGGATTGCCTTTTCTATAGTAAATTATTCAAAAAATAATTTTATACTGTCGCAAATTTTAAGTGCGCCAGGGATTGCCTTTTCTACAGTAAATTTTTCAAAATATTAATTTTTTACTGTCGCAAATTTTAAATACTCCAGGGATTGCCTTTTCTATAGTAAATTATTCAAAAAATAATTTTCAACTGTCGCAAATTTAATTACGCCAGGGATTGCCTTTTCTATAGTAAATTATTCAAAAAATAATTTTTTACTCTCGCAAATTTCAATTTCGCCAGGTAAATTTTCACAAATTAATTTTTTACTGTCGCAAATTTTAAATACGCCAGGGATTGCCTTTTCTATAGTAAATTATTCAAAAAATAATTTTTTACTGTCGCAAATTTTAAATATCCCAGGGATTGCCTTTTCTATAGTAAATTATTCAAAAAATAATTTTTTACTGTCGCAAATTTTAAGTGCGCCAGGGATTGCCTTTTCTATAGTAAAATATTCAAAAAATAATTTTCTACTGTCGCAAATTTTAATTACGCCAGGGATTGCCTTTTCTATAGTAAATTATTCAAAAAATAGTTTTTTAATGTCGCAAATTTTAAGTGCGCCAGGGATTGCCTTTTCTATAGTAAATTATTCAAAAAATAATTTTATACTGTCGCAAATTTTAATTACGCCAGGGATTGCCTTTTCTATAGTAAATTATTCAAAAAATAATTTTATACTGTCGCAAATTTTAATTACACGCCAGGGATTGCCTTTTCTATAGTAAATTATTCAAAAAATAATTTTTTACTGTCGCAAATTTTAATTACGCCAGGGATTGCCTTTTCTATAGTAAATTATTCAAAAAATAATTTTTTACTGTCGCAAATTTTAATTACGCCAGGGATTACCTTTTCTATAGTAAATTTTTCAAAAAATAATTTTCTACTGTCGCAAATTTTAATTACACCAGGGATTGCCTTTACTATAGTAAATTAATCAAAAAATAATTTTCAACTGTCGCAAATTTTAATTACGCCAGGGATTGCCTTTTCTATAGTAAATTATTCAAAAAATAATTTTATAATGTCGCAAATTTTAAATATACCAGGGATTGCCTTTTCTATAGTAAATTATTCAAAAAATAATTTTCAACTGTCGCAAATTTTAATTACGCCAGGGATTGCCTTTTCTATAGTAAATTATTCAAAAAATAATTTTTTACTATCGCAAGTTTTAATTACGCCAGGGATTGCCTTTTCTATAGTAAATTATTCAAAAAATAATTTTCTACTGTCGCAAATTTTAATTGCGCCAGGGATTGCCTTTTCTATAGTAAACTTTTCAAAAAATAATTTTCTACTGTCGCAAATTTTAATTACGCCAGTGATTGCCTTTTCTATAGTAAATTACTCAAAAAATAATTTTTTACTGTCGCAAATTTTAATTACGCCAGGGATTGCCTTTTCTATAGTAAATTATTCAAAAAATAATTTTTTACTGTTGCAAATTTTAATTGCGCCAGGGATTGCCTTTTCTATAGTAAATTATTCAAAAAATAATATTTTACTATCGCAAGTTTTAATTACGCCAGGGATTGCCTTTTCTATAGTAAATTATTCAAAAAATAATTTTCTACTGTCGCAAATTTTAATTACGCCAGGGATTGCCTTTTCTATAGTAAATTATTCAAAATATTAATTTTTTACTGTCGCAAATTTTAATTACGCCAGGGATTGCCTTTTCTATAGTAAATTACTCAAAAAATAATTTTCTACTGTCGCAAATTTTAATTACGCCAGGGATTGCCTTTTCTATAGTAAATTATTCAAAAAATAATTTTCTACTGTCGCAAATTTCAATTTCGCCAGGTAAATTTTTCACAAATTAATTTTCTACTGTCGCAAATTGTAATTACGCCAGGGATTGCCTTTTCGATAGTAAATTAGTCAAAAAATAATTTTTTACTCTCGCAAATTTTAATTACGCCAGGGATTGCCTTTTCTATAGTAAACTTTTCAAAAAATAATTTTCTACTGTCGCAAATTTTAATTACGCCAGAGATTGCCTTTTCTATAGTAAACTTTTCAAAAAATTATTTTCTACTGTCGCAAATTTTAATTACGCCAGGGATTGCCTTTTCTATAGTAAATTATTCAAAAAATAATTTTATACTGTCGCAAATTTTAATTTCGCCAGGGATTGCCTTTTCTATAGTAAATTATTCAAAAAATAATTTTATACTGTCGCAAATTTTAAATACGCCAGGGATTGCCTTTTCTATAGTAAATTATTAAAAAAAAAATAATTTTCTACTGTCGCAAATTTTAATTACGCCAGTGATTGCCTTTTCTATAGTAAATTATTCAAAAAATAATTTTCTACTGTCGCAAATTTTAATTACGCCAGGGATTGCCCTTTCTATAGTAAATTATTCAAAAAATAATTTTATACTGTCGCAAATTTTAAATACGCCAGGGATTGCCTTTTCTATAGTAAATTATTCAAAAAATAATTTTCTACTGTCGCAAATTTTAATTACGCCAGGGATTGCCTTTTCTATAGTAAATTATTCAAAAAATAATTTTTTACTATCGCAAGTTTTAATTGCGCCAGGGATTGCCTTTTCTATAGTAAATTATTCAAAAAATAATTTTCTACTGTCGCAAATTTTAATTGCGCCAGGGATTGCCTTTTCTATAGTAAATTATTCAAAAAATAATTTTATACTGTCGCAAATTTTAAATACGCCAGGGATTGCCTTTTCTATAGTAAATTATTCAAAAAATAATTTTCTACTGTTGCAAATTTTAATTGCGCCAGGGATTGCCTTTTCTATAGTAAATTATTCAAAAAATAATTTTCTACTGTCGCAAATTTTAATTACGCCAGGGATTGCCTTTTCTATAGTAAATTATTCAAAAAATAATTTTCTACTGTCGCAAATTTTAATTACGCCAGGGATTGCCTTTTCTATAGTAAATTATTCAAAAAATAATTTTTTACTATCGCAAATTTTAAATACTCCAGGGATTGCCTTTTCTATAGTAAATTATTCAAAAAATAATTTTCTACTGTTGCAAATTTTAATTGCGCCAGGGATTGCCTTTTCTATAGTAAATTATTAAAAAAATAATTTTATACTGTCGCAAATTTTAAATACTCCAGGGATTGCCTTTTCTATAGTAAATTATTCAAAAAATAATTTTCTACTGTCGCAAATTTTAATTACGCCAGGGATTGCCTTTTCTATAGTAAATTATTCAAAAAATAATTTTTTACTGTCGCAAGTTTAAGTTATGCCAGGGATTGCCTTTTCTATAGTAAATTATTCAAAAAATAATTTTCTACTGTCGCAAAATTTAATTGCGCCAAGGATTGCCTTTTCTATAGTAAACTTTTCAAAAAATAATTTTATACTGTCGCAAATTTTAAATATCCCATTGATTGCCTTTACTATAGTAAATTATGTCAAAAAATAATTTACTACTGTCGCAAATTTTAAGTGCGCCAGGGATTGCCTTTTCTATAGTAAATTATTCAAAAAATAATTTTCTATTGTTGCAAATTTTAATTGCGCCAGGGATTGCCTTTTCTATAGTAAATTATTCAAAAAATAATTTTTTACTGTCGCAAATTTTAATTACGCCAGGGATTGCCTTTTCTATAGTAAATTATTCAAAAAATAATTTTTTAATGTCGCAAATTTTAATTGCGCCAGGGATTGCCTTTTCTATAGTAAATTATTCAAAAAATAATTTTATACTGTCGCAAATTTTAAATACACCAGGGATTGCCTTTTCTATAGTAAATTATTCAAAAAATAATTTTCTACTGTTGCAAATTTTAATTGCGCCAGGGATTGCCTTTTCTATAGTAAATTATTCAAAAAATAATTTTATACTGTCGCAAATTTTAAATACGCCAGGGATTGCCTTTTCTATAGTAAATTATTCAAAAAATAATTTTCTACTGTCGCGAATTTTAATTACGCCAGGGATTGCCTTTCTATAGTAAATTATTCAAAAAATAATTTTCTACTGTCGCAAATTTTAATTGCGCCAGGGATTGCCTTTTCTATTGTAAATTATTCAAAAAATAATTTTATACTGTCGCAAATTTTAAATACGCCAGGGATTGCCTTTTCTATATTAAATTATTCAAAAAATAATTTTTTACTGTCGCAAATTTTAATTACGCCAGGGATTGCCTATTCTATAGTAAATTATTCAAAAAATAATTTTGTACTGTTGCAAATTTTAATTGCGCCAGGGATTGCCTTTTCTATAGTAAACTTTTCATAAAATAATTTTCTACTGTCGCAAATTTTAATTACGCCAGGGATTGCCTTTTCTATAGTAAATTATTCAAAAAATAATTTTCTACTGTCGCAAATTTTAAATATCCCAGGGATTGCCTTTTCTATAGTAAATTATTCAAAAAATAATTTTTTACTGTCGCAAATTTTAAATATCCCAGGGATTGCCTTTTCTATAGTAAATTATTCTAAAAATAATTTTCAACTGTCGCAAATTTTAATTGCGCCAGGGATTGCCTTTTCTATAGTAAATTATTCAAAAAATAATTTTTTACTGTCGTAAATTTTAAATATCCCAGGGATTGCCTTTTCTATAGTAAATTATTCAAAAAATAATTTTTTACTGTCGCCAATTTTAAATATCCCAGGGATTGCCTTTTCTATAGTAAATTATTCAAAAAATAATTTTCAACTGTCGCAAATTTTAATTACGCCAGGGATTGCCTTTTCTATAGTAAATAATTCAAAAAATAATTTTATACTGTCGCAAATTTTAAATACCCCAGGGATTACCTTTTCTATAGTAAATTATTCAAAAAATAATTTTAAACTGTCGCAAATTTTAATTACGCCAGGGATTGCCTTTTCTATAGTAAATTATTCAAAAAATAATTTTTTACTATCCCAAGTTTTAATTACGCCAGGGATTGCCTTTTCTATAGTAAATTATTCAAAAAATAATTTTCTACTGTCGCAAATTTTAATTGCGCCAGGGATTGCCTTTTCTATAGTAAAATTTTCAAAAAATAATTTTCTACTGTCGCAAATTTTAATTACGCCAGGGATTGCCTTTTCTATAGTAAATTATTCAAAAAATAATTTTTTACTGTCGCAAATTTTAATTACGCCAGGTATTGCCTTTTCTATAGTAAATTATTCAAAAAAATAATTTTCTACTGTTGCAAATTTTAATTGCGCCAGGGATTGCCTTTTCTATAGTAAATTATTCAAAAAATAATTTTTTACTATCGCAAGTTTTAATTACGCCATGGATTGCCTTTTCTATAGTAAATTATTCAAAAAATAATTTTCTACTGTCGCAAATTTTAATTACGCCAGGGATTGCCTTTTCTCTAGTAAATTATTCAAAATATTAATTTTTTACTGTCGCAAATTTTAATTACGCCAGGGATTGCCTTTTCTATAGTAAATTATTCAAAAAATAATTTTCTACTGTCGCAAATTTTAATTACGCCAGGGATTGCCTTTTCTATAGTAAATTATTCAAAAAATAATTTTTTACTGTCGCAAATTTTAAATATCCCAGGGATTGCCTTTTCTATAGTAAATTATTCAAAAAATAATTTTTTACTGTCGCAAATTTTAAATATCCCAGGGATTGCCTTTTCTATAGTAAATTATTCAAAAAATAATTTTCAACTGTCGCAAATTTTAAAAACGCCAGGGATTGCCTTTTCTATAGTAAATTATTCAAAAATATTTTTTACTGTCGCAAATTTTAATTACGCCAGGGATTGCCTTTTCTATAGTAAATTATTCAAAAAATAATTTTCTACTGTCGCAAATTTTAATTACGCCAGGGATTGCCTTTCCTATAGTAAATTATTCAAAAAATAATTTTTTACTGTCGCAAATTTTAATTACGCCAGGGATTGCCTTTTCTATAGTAAATTATTCAAAAAATAATTTTTTACTGCCGCAAATTTTAATTACGCCAGGGATTGCCTTTTCTATAGTAAATTTTTCAAAAAATAATTTTCTACTGTCGCAAATTTTAATTACGCCAGGGATTGCCTTTTCTATAGTAAATTATTCAAAACATAATTTTCAACTGTCGCAAATTTTAATTACGCCAGGGATTACCTTTTCTATAGTAAATTATTCAAAAAATAATTTTCAACTGTCGCAAATTTTAATTACGCCAGGGATTGCCTTTTCTATAGTAAATTATTCAAAAAAAAATTTTTTACCCTCGCAAGTTTTAATTACGCCAGGGATTGCCTTTTCTATAGTAAATTATTCAAAAAATAATTTTCTACTGTCGCAAATTTTAATTGCGCCAGGGATTGCCTTTTCTATAGTAAACTTTTCAAAAAATAATTTTCTACTGTCGCAAATTTTAATTACGCCAGGGATTGCCTTTTCTATATTAAATTATTCAAAAAATAATTTTTTACTGTCGCAAATTTTAATTACGCCAGGGATTGCCTATTCTATAGTAAATTATTCAAAAAATAATTTTGTACTGTTGCAAATTTTAATTGCGCCAGGGATTGCCTTTTCTATAGTAAACTTTTCATAAAATAATTTTCTACTGTCGCAAATTTTAATTACGCCAGGGATTGCCTTTTCTATAGTAAATTATTCAAAAAATAATTTTCTACTGTCGCAAATTTTAAATATCCCAGGGATTGCCCTTTCTATAGTAAATTATTCAAAAAATAATTTTTTACTGTCGCAAATTTTAAATATCCCAGGGATTGCCTTTTCTATAGTAAATTATTCAAAAAATAATTTTCAACTGTCGCAAATTTTAATTGCGCCAGGGATTGCCTTTTCTATAGTAAATTATTCAAAAAATAATTTTTTACTGTCGCAAATTTTAATTACTCCAGGGAATGCCTTTTCTATAGTAAATTATTCAAAAAATAATTTTTTACTGTCGCAAATTTTAAATATCCCAGGGATTGCCTTTTCTATAGTAAATTTTTCAAAAAATAATTTTTTACTATCGCAAGTTTTAATTACGCCAGGGATTGCCTTTTCTATAGTAAATTATTCAAAAAATAATTTTTTACTGTCGCAAATTTTAAATATCCCAGGGATTGCCTTTTCTATAGTAAATTATTCAAAAAATAATTTTTTACTGTCGCAAATTTTAAATATCCCAGGGATTGCCTTTTCTATAGTAAATTATTCAAAAAATAATTTTCAACTGTCGCAAATTTTAATTGCGCCAGGGATTGCCTTTTCTATAGTAAATTATTCAAAAAATAATTTTCTACTGTCGCAAATTTTAATTACGCCAGGGATTGCCTTTTCTATAGTAAATTATTCAAAAAATAATTTTTTACTGTCGCAAATTTTAATTACGCCAGGGATTGCCTTTTCTATAGTAAATTATTCAAAAAATAATTTTCTACTGTCGCAAATTTTAATTACGCCAGGGATTGCCTTTTCTAAAGTAAATTATTCATAAAATAATTTTCAACTGTCGCAAATTTTAATTGCGCCAGGGATTGCCTTTTCTATAGTAAATTATTCAAAAAATAATTTTCAACTGTCGCAAATTTTAATTGCGCCAGGGATTGCCTTTTCTATAGTAAATTATTCAAAAAATAATTTTTTACTCTCGCAAATTTTAATTACGCCAGGGATTGCCTTTTCTATAGTAAATTATTCAAAAAATAATTTTTTACTGTCGCAAATTTTAAATATCCCAGGGATTGCCTTTTCTATAGTAAATTTTTCAAAAATTAATTTTTTACTATCGCAAATTTTAATTACGCCAGGGATTGCCTTTTCTATAGTAAATTATTCAAAAAATAATTTTTTACTTTCGCAAATTTTAAATATCCCAGGGATTGCCTTTTCTATAGTAAATTATTCAAAAAATAATTTTTTACTGTCGCAAATTTTAAATATCCCAGGGATTGCCTTTTCTATAATAAATTATTCAAAAAATAATTTTCAACTGTCGCAAATTTTAATTGCGCCAGGGATTGCCTTTTCTATAGTAAATTATTCAAAAAATAATTTTCTACTGTCGCAAATTTTAATTACGCCAGGGATTGCCTTTTCTATAGTAAATTAATCAAAAAATTATTTTCTACTGTCGCAAATTTTAATTACGCCAGGGATTGCCTTTTCTATAGTAAATTATTCAAAAAATAATTTTTTACTGTCGCAAATTTCAATTTCGCCAGGTAAATTTTTCACAAATTAATTTTCTACTGTCGCTAATTGTAATTACGCCAGGGATTGCCTTTTCTATAGTAAATTATTCAAAAAATAATTTTTTACTCTCGCAAATTTTAATTACGCCAGGGATTGCCTTTTCTATAGTAAATTTTTCAAAAAATAATTTTCTACTGTCGCAAATTTTAATTACGCCAGGGATTGCCTTTTCTACAGTAAATTTTTCAAAATATTAATTTTATACTGTCGCAAATTTTAATTACGCCAGGGATTCACTTTTCTATAGTAAATTATTCAAAAAATAATTTTTTATTGTCGCAAATTTTAATTACGCCAGGGATTGCCTTTTCTATAGTAAATTATTCAAAAAATAATTTTATACTGTCGCAAATTTTAAATACGCCAGGGATTGCCTTTTCTATAGTAAATTATTCAAAAAATAATTTTCAACTGTCGCAAATTTTAAATATCCCAGGGATTGCCTTTTCTATAGTAAATTATTCAAAAAATAATTTTCTACTGTCGCAAATTTTAAATACGCCAGGGATTGCCATTTCTATAGTAAATTATTCAAAAAATAATTTTTTACTGTCGCAAATTTTAATTACGCCAGGGATTGCCTTTTCTATAGTAAATTATTCAACAAATAATTTTCTACTGTCGCAAATTTTAATTACGCCAGGGATTGCCTTTTCTATAGTAAATTATTCAAAAAATAATTTTTTACTGTCGCAAATTTTAATTACGCCAGGGATTGCCTTTTCTATAGTAAATTATTCAAAAAATAATTTTTTACTGTTGCAAATTTTAATTACGCCAGGGATTGCCTTTTCTATAGTAAATTTTTCAAAAAATAATTTTCTACTGTCGCAAATTTTAATTACGCCAGGGATTGCCTTTACTATAGTAAATTATTCAAAAAATAATTTTCAACTGTCACAAATTTTAATTACGCCAGGGATTGCCTTTTCTATAGTAAATTATTCAAAAAATAATTTTTTACTATCGCAAGTTTTAATTACGCCAGGGATTGCCTTTTCTATAGTAAATTATTCAAAAAATAATTTTCTACTGTCGCAAATTTTAATTACGCCAGGGTTTGCCTTTTCTATAGTAAATTATTCAAAATATTAATTTTTTACTGTCGCAAATTTTAATTACGCTAGGGATTGCCTTTTCTATAGTAAATTACTCAAAAAATAATTTTCTACTGTCGCAAATTTTAATTACGCCAGGGATTGCCTTTTCTATAGTAAATTATTCAAAAAATAATTTTCTACTCTCGCAAATTTCATTTTCGCCAGGTAAATTTTTCACAAATTAATTTTCTACTGTCGCAAATTGTAATTACGCCAGGGATTGCCTTTTCTATAGTAAATTAGTCAAAAAATAATTTTTTACTCTCGCAAATTTTAATTACGCCAGGGATTGCCTTTTCTATAGTAAACTTTTCAAAAAATAATTTTCTACTGTCGCAAATTTTAATTACGCCAGAGATTGCCTTTTCTATAGTAAACTTTTCAAAAAATTATTTTCTACTGTCGCACATTTTAATTACGCCAGGGATTGCCTTTTCTATAGTAAATTATTCAAAAAATAATTTTATACTGTCGCAAATTTTAATTTCGCCAGGGATTGCCTTTTCTATAGTAAATTATTCAAAAAATAATTTTATACTGTCGCAAATTTTAAATACGCCAGGGATTGCCTTTTCTATAGTAAATTATTCAAAAAATAATTTTCTACTGTCGCAAATTTTAATTACGCCAGTGATTGCCTTTTCTATAGTAAATTATTCAAAAAATAATTTTCTACTGTCGCAAATTTTAATTACGCCAGGGATTGCCCTTTCTATAGTAAATTATTCAAAAAATAATTTTATACTGTCGCAAATTTTAAATACGCCAGGGATTGCCTTTTCTATAGTAAATTATTCAAAAAATAATTTTCTACTGTCGCAAATTTTAATTACGCCAGGGATTGCCTTTTCTATAGTAAATTATTCAAAAAATAATTTTTTACTATCGCAAGTTTTAATTGCGCCAGGGATTGCCTTTTCTATAGTAAATTATTCAAAAAATAATTTTCTACTGTCGAAAATTTTAATTGCGCCAGGGATTGCCTTTTCTATAGTAAATTATTCAAAAAATAATTTTATACTGTCGCAAATTTTAAATACGCCAGGGATTGCCTTTTCTATAGTAAATTATTCAAAAAATAATTTTCTACTGTTGCAAATTTTAATTGCGCCAGGGGTTGCCTTTTCTATAGTAAATTATTCAAAAAATAATTTTCTACTGTCGCAAATTTTAATTACGCCAGGGATTGCCTTTTCTATAGTAAATTATTCAAAAAATAATTTTTTACTATCGCAAGTTTTAATTGCGCCAGGGATTGCCTTTTCTATAGTAAATTATTCAAAAAATAATTTTCTACTGTCGCAAATTTTAATTGCGCCAGGAATTGCTTTTTCTATAGTAAATTATTCAAAAAATAATTTTATACTGTCGCAAATTTTAAATACTCCAGGGATTGCTTTTCTATAGTAAATTATTCAAAAAATAATTTTCTACTGTCGCAAATTTTAAGTGCGCCAGGGATTGCCTTTTCTATAGTAAATTATTCAAAAAATAATTTTCTATTGTTGCAAATTTTAATTGCGCCAGGGATTGCCTTTTCTATAGTAAATTATTCAAAAAATAATTTTTTACTGTCGCAAATTTTAATTACGCCAGGGATGGCCTTTTCTATAGTAAATTATTCAAAAAATAATTTTTTACTGTTGCAAATTTTAATTGCGCCAGGGATTGCCTTTTCTATAGTAAATTATTCAAAAAATAATTTTTTACTATCGCAAGTTTTAATTACGCCAGGGATTGCCTTTTCTATAGTAAATTACTCAAAAAATAATTTTCTACTGTCGCAAATTTTAATTACGCCAGGGATTGCCTTTTCTATAGTAAATTATTCAAAAAATAATTTTCTACTGTCGCAAATTTCATTTTCGCCAGGTAAATTTTTCACAAATTAATTTTCTACTGTCGCAAATTGTAATTACGCCAGGGATTGCCTTTTCTATAGTAAATTAGTCAAAAAATAATTTTTTACTCTCGCAAATTTTAATTACGCCAGGGATTGCCTTTTCTATAGTAAACTTTTCAAAAAATAATTTTCTACTGTCGCAAATTTTAATTACGCCAGAGATTGCCTTTTCTATAGTAAACTTTTCAAAAAATTATTTTCTACTGTCGCACATTTTAATTACGCCAGGGATTGCCTTTTCTATAGTAAATTATTCAAAAAATAATTTTATACTGTCGCAAATTTTAATTTCGCCAGGGATTGCCTTTTCTATAGTAAATTATTCAAAAAATAATTTCATACTGTCGCAAATTTTAAATACGCCAGGGATTGCCTTTTCTATAGTAAATTATTCAAAAAATAATTTTCTACTGTCGCAAATTTTAATTACGCCAGTGATTGCCTTTTCTATAGTAAATTATTCAAAAAATAATTTTCTACTGTCGCAAATTTTAATTACGCCAGGGATTGCCCTTTCTATAGTAAATTATTCAAAAAATAATTTTATACTGTCGCAAATTTTAATACGCCAGGGATTGCCTTTTCTATAGTAAATTATTCAAAAAATAATTTTCTACTGTCGCAAATTTTAATTACGCCAGGGATTGCCTTTTCTATAGTAAATTATTCAAAAAATAATTTTTTACTATCGCAAGTTTTAATTGCGCCAGGGATTGCCTTTTCTATAGTAAATTATTCAAAAAATAATTTTCTACTGTCGAAAATTTTAATTGCGCCAGGGATTGCCTTTTCTATAGTAAATTATTCAAAAAATAATTTTATACTGTCGCAAATTTTAAATACGCCAGGGATTGCCTTTTCTATAGTAAATTATTCAAAAAATAATTTTGTACTGTTGCAAATTTTAATTGCGCCAGGGATTGCCTTTTCTATAGTAAACTTTTCATAAAATAATTTTCTACTGTCGCAAATTTTAATTACGCCAGGAATTGCCTTTTCTATAGTAAATTATTCAAAAAATAATTTTCTACTGTCGCAAATTTTAAATATCCCAGGGATTGCCTTTTCTATAGTAAATTATTCAAAAAATAATTTTTTACTGTCGCAAATTTTAAATATCCCAGGGATTGCCTTTTCTATAGTAAATTATTCAAAAAATAATTTTCAACTGTCGCAAATTTTAATTGCGCCAGGGATTGCCTTTTCTATAGTATATTATTCAAAAAATAATTTTTTACTGTCGCAAATTTTAATTACTCCAGGGAATGCCTTTTCTATAGTAAATTATTCAAAAAATAATTTTTTACTGTCGCAAATTTTAAATATCCCAGGGATTGCCTTTTCTATAGTAAATTTTTCAAAAATAATTTTTTTACTATCGCAAGTTTTAATTACGCCAGGGATTGCCTTTTCTATAGTAAATTATTCAAAAAATAATTTTTTACTGTCGCAAATTTTAAATATCCCAGGGATTGCCTTTTCTATAGTAAATTATTCAAAAAATAATTTTTTACTGTCGCAAATTTTAAATATCCCAGGGATTGCCTTTTCTATAGTAAATTATTCAAAAAATAATTTTCAACTGTCGCAAATTTTAATTGCGCCAGGGATTGCCTTTTCTATAGTAAATTATTCAAAAAATAATTTTCTACTGTCGCAAATTTTAATTACGCCAGGGATTGCCTTTTCTATAGTAAATTATTCAAAAAATAATTTTTTACTGTCGCAAATTTTAATTACGCCAGGGATTGCCTTTTCTATAGTAAATTATTCAAAAAATAATTTTCTACTGTCGCAAATTTTAATTACGCCAGGGATTGTCTTTTCTAAAGTAAATTATTCAAAAAATAATTTTCAACTGTCGCAAATTTTAATTGCGCCAGGGATTGCCTTTTCTATAGTAAATTATTCAAAAAATAATTTTCAACTGTCGCAAATTTTAATTGCGCCAGGGATTGCCTTTTCTATAGTAAATTATTCAAAAAATAATTTTTTACTGTCGCAAATTTTAATTACGCCAGGATTGCCTTTTCTATAGTAAATTATTCAAAAAATAATTTTTTACTGTCGCAAATTTTAAATATCCCAGGGATTGCCTTTTCTATAATAAATTATTCAAAAAATAATTTTCAACTGTCGCAAATTTTAATTGCGCCAGGGATTGCCTTTTCTATAGTAAATTATTCAAAAAATAATTTTCTACTGTCGCAAATTTTAATTACGCCAGGGATTGCCTTTTCTATAGTAAATTATTCAAAAAATTATTTTCTACTGTCGCAAATTTTAATTACGCCAGGGATTGCCTTTTCTATAGTAAATTATTCAAAAAATAATTTTTTACTGTCGCAAATTTCAATTTCGCCAGGTAAATTTTTCACAAATTAATTTTCTACTGTCGCTAATTGTAATTACGCCAGGGATTGCCTTTTCTATAGTAAATTATTCAAAAAATAATTTTTTACTCTCGCAAATTTTAATTACGCCAGGCATTGCCTTTTCTATAGTAAATTTTTCAAAAAATAATTTTCTACTGTCGCAAATTTTAATTACGCCAGGGATTGCCTTTTCTACAGTAAATTTTTCAAAATATTAATTTTATACTGTCGCAAATTTTAATTACGCCAGGGATTGACTTTTCTATAGTAAATTATTCAAAAAATAATTTTTTATTGTCGCAAATTTTAATTACGCCAGGGATTGCCTTTTCTATAGTAAATTATTCAAAAAATAATTTTATACTGTCGCAAATTTTAAATACGCCAGGGATTGCCTTTTCTATAGTAAATTATTCAAAAAATAATTTTCAACTGTCGCAAATTTTAAATATCCCAGGGATTGCCTTTTCTATAGTAAATTATTCAAAAAATAATTTTCTACTGTCGCAAATTTTAAATACGCCAGGGATTGCCTTTTCTATAGTAAATTATTCAAAAAATAATTTTTTACTGTCGCAAATTATAATTACGCCAGGGATTGCCTTTTCTATAGTAAATTATTCAACAAATAATTTTCTACTGTCGCAAATTTTAATTACGCCAGGGATTGCCTTTTCTATAGTAAATTATTCAAAAAATAATTTTTTACTGTCGCAAATTTTAATTACGCCAGGGATTGCCTTTTCTATAGTAAATTATTCAAAAAATAATTTTTTACTGTCGCAAATTTTAATTACGCCAGGGATTACCTTTTCTATAGTAAATTTTTCAAAAATAATTTTCTACTGTCGCAAATTTTAATTACACCAGGGATTGCCTTTACTATAGTAAATTAATCAAAAAATAATTTTCAACTGTCGCAAATTTTAATTACGCCAGGGATTGCCTTTTCTATAGTAAATTATTCAAAAAATAATTTATAATGTCGCAAATTTTAAATATACCAGGGATTGCCTTTTCTATAGTAAATTATTCAAAAAATAATTTTCAACTGTCGCAAATTTTAATTACGCCAGGGATTGCCTTTTCTATAGTAAATTATTCAAAAAATAATTTTTTACTATCGCAAGTTTTAATTACGCCAGGGATTGCCTTTTCTATAGTAAATTATTCAAAAAATAATTTTCTACTGTCGCAAATTTTAATTGCGCCAGGGATTGCCTTTTCTATAGTAAACTTTTTCAAAAAATAATTTTCTACTGTCGCAAATTTTAATTACGCCAGTGATTGCCTTTTCTATAGTAAATTACTCAAAAAATAATTTTTTACTGTCGCAAATTTTAATTACGCCAGGGATTGCCTTTTCTATAGTAAATTATGCAAAAAATAATTTTTTACTGTTGCAAATTTTAATTGCGCCAGGGATTGCCTTTTCTATAGTAAATTATTCAAAAAATAATATTTTACTATCGCAAGTTTTAATTACGCCAGGGATTGCCTTTTCTATAGTAAATTATTCAAAAAATAATTTTCTACTGTCGCAAATTTTAATTACGCCAGGGATTGCCTTTTCTATAGTAAATTATTCAAAATATTAATTTTTTACTGTCGCAAATTTTAATTACGCCAGGGATTGCCTTTTCTATAGTAAATTACTCAAAAAATAATTTTCTACTGTCGCAAATTTTAATTACGCCAGGGATTGCCTTTTCTATAGTAAATTATTCAAAAAATAATTTTCTACTGTCGCAAATTTCAATTTCGCCAGGTAAATTTTTCACAAATTAATTTTCTACTGTCGCAAATTGTAATTACGCCAGGGATTGCCTTTTCGATAGTAAATTAGTCAAAAAATAATTTTTTACTCTCGCAAATTTTAATTACGCCAGGGATTGCCTTTTCTATAGTAAACTTTTCAAAAAATAATTTTCTACTGTCGCAAATTTTAATTACGCCAGAGATTGCCTTTTCTATAGTAAACTTTTCAAAAAATTATTTTCTACTGTCGCAAATTTTAATTACGCCAGGGATTGCCTTTTCTATAGTAAATTATTCAAAAAATAATTTTATACTGTCGCAAATTTTAATTTCGCCAGGGATTGCCTTTTCTATAGTAAATTATTCAAAAAATAATTTTATACTGTCGCAAATTTTAAATACGCCAGGGATTGCCTTTTCTATAGTAAATTATTAAAAAAAAATAATTTTCTACTGTCGCAAATTTTAATTACGCCAGTGATTGCCTTTTCTATAGTAAATTATTCAAAAAATAATTTTCTACTGTCGCAAATTTTAATTACGCCAGGGATTGCCCTTTCTATAGTAAATTATTCAAAAAATAATTTTATACTGTCGCAAATTTTAAATACGCCAGGGATTGCCTTTCTATAGTAAATTATTCAAAAAATAATTTTCTACTGTCGCAAATTTTAATTACGCCAGGGATTGCCTTTTCTATAGTAAATTATTCAAAAAATAATTTTTTACTATCGCAAGTTTTAATTGCGCCAGGGATTGCCTTTTCTATAGTAAATTATTAAAAAAATAATTTTATACTGTCGCAAATTTTAAATACTCCAGGGATTGCCTTTTCTATAGTAAATTATTCAAAAAATAATTTTCTACTGTCGCAAATTTTAATTACGCCAGGGATTGCCTTTTCTATAGTAAATTATTCAAAAAATAATTTTTTACTGTCGCAAGTTTAAGTTATGCCAGGGATTGCCTTTTCTATAGTAAATTATTCAAAAAATAATTTTCTACTGTCGCAAAATTTAATTGCGCCAGGGATTGCCTTTTCTATAGTAAACTTTTCAAAAAATAATTTTATACTGTCGCAAATTTTAAATATCCCATTGATTGCCTTTACTATAGTAAATTATTCAAAAAATAATTTACTACTGTCGCAAATTTTAAGTGCGCCAGGGATTGCCTTTTCTATAGTAAATTATTCAAAAAATAATTTTCTATTGTTGCAAATTTTAATTGCGCCAGGGATTGCCTTTTCTATAGTAAATTATTCAAAAAATAATTTTTTACTGTCGCAAATTTTAATTACGCCAGGGATTGCCTTTTCTATAGTAAATTATTCAAAAAATAATTTTTTAATGTCGCAAATTTTAATTGCGCCAGGGATTGTCTTTTCTATAGTAAATTATTCAAAAAATAATTTTATACTGTCGCAAATTTTAAATACACCAGGGATTGCCTTTTCTATAGTAAATTATTCAAAAAATAATTTTCTACTGTTGCAAATTTTAATTGCGCCAGGGATTGCCTTTTCTATAGTAAATTATTCAAAAAATAATTTTATACTGTCGCAAATTTTAAATACGCCAGGGATTGCCTTTTCTATAGTAAATTATTCAAAAAATAATTTTCTACTGTCGCGAATTTTAATTACGCCAGGGATTGCCTTTCTATAGTAAATTATTCAAAAAATAATTTTCTACTGTCGCAAATTTTAATTGCGCCAGGGATTGCCTTTTCTATTGTAAATTATTCAAAAAATAATTTTATACTGTCGCAAATTTTAAATACGCCAGGGATTGCCTTTTCTATATTAAATTATTCAAAAAATAGTTTTTTACTGTCGCAAATTTTAATTACGCCAGGGATTGCCTATTCTATAGTAAATTATTCAAAAAATAATTTTGTACTGTTGCAAATTTTAATTGCGCCAGGGATTGCCTTTTCTATAGTAAACTTTTCATAAAATAATTTTCTACTGTCGCAAATTTTAATTACGCCAGGGATTGCCTTTTCTATAGTAAATTATTCAAAAAATAATTTTCTACTGTCGCAAATTTTAAATATCCCAAGGATTGCCTTTTCTATAGTAAATTATTCAAAAAATAATTTTTTACTGTCGCAAATTTTAAATATCCCAGGGATTGCCTTTTCTATAGTAAATTATTCTAAAAATAATTTTCAACTGTCGCAAATTTTAATTGCGCCAGGGATTGCCTTTTCTATAGTAAATTATTCAAAAAATAATTTTTTACTGTCGTAAATTTTAAATATCCCAGGGATTGCCTTTTCTATAGTAAATTATTCAAAAAATAATTTTTTACTGTCGCAAATTTTAAATATCCCAGGGATTGCCTTTTCTATAGTAAATTATTCAAAAAATAATTTTCAACTGTCGCAAATTTTAATTACGCCAGGGATTGCCTTTTCTATAGTAAATAATTCAAAAAATAATTTTATACTGTCGCAAATTTTAAATACCCCAGGGATTACCTTTTCTATAGTAAATTATTCAAAAAATAATTTTCAACTGTCGCAAATTTTAATTACGCCAGGGATTGCCTTTTCTATAGTAAATTATTCAAAAAATAATTTTTTACTATCGCAAGTTTTAATTACGCCAGGGATTGCCTTTTCTATAGTAAATTATTCAAAAAATAATTTTCTACTGTCGCAAATTTTAATTGCGCCAGGGATTGCCTTTTCTATAGTAAAATTTTCAAAAAATAATTTTCTACTGTCGCAAATTTTAATTACGCCAGGGATTGCCTTTTCTATAGTAAATTATTCAAAAAATAATTTTTTACTGTCGCAAATTTTAATTACGCCAGGTATTGCCTTTTCTATAGTAAATTATTCAAAAAATAATTTTCTACTGTTGCAAATTTTAATTGCGCCAGGGATTGCCTTTTCTATAGTAAATTATTCAAAAAATAATTTTTTACTATCGCAAGTTTTAATTACGCCATGGACTGCCTTTTCTATAGTAAATTATTCAAAGAATAATTTTCTACTGTCGCAAATTTTAATTACGCCAGGGATTGCCTTTTCTCTAGTAAATTATTCAAAATATTAATTTTTTACTGTCGCAAATTTTAATTACGCCAGGGATTGCCTTTTCTATAGTAAATTATTCAAAAAATAATTTTCTACTGTCGCAAATTTTAATTACGCCAGGGATTGCCTTTTCTATAGTAAATTATTCAAAAAATAATTTTTTACTGTCGCAAATTTTAAATATCCCAGGGATTGCCTTTTCTATAGTAAATTATTCAAAAAATAATTTTTTACTGTCGCAAATTTTAAATATCCCAGGGATTGCCTTTTCTATAGTAAATTATTCAAAAAATAATTTTCAACTGTCGCAAATTTTAAAAACGCCAGGGATTGCCTTTTCTATAGTAAATTATTCAAAAATATTTTTTACTGTCGCAAATTTTAATTACGCCAGGGATTGCCTTTTCTATAGTAAATTATTCAAAAAATAATTTTCTACTGTCGCAAATTTTAATTACGCCAGGGATTGCCTTTCCTATAGTAAATTATTCAAAAAATAATTTTTTACTGTCGCAAATTTTAATTACGCCAGGAATTGCCTTTTCTATAGTAAATTATTCAAAAAATAATTTTTTACTGCCGCAAATTTTAATTACGCCAGGGATTGCCTTTTCTATAGTAAATTTTTCAAAAAATAATTTTCTACTGTCGCAAATTTTAATTACGCCAGGGATTGCCTTTTCTATAGTAAATTATTCAAAACATAATTTTCAACTGTCGCAAATTTTAATTACGCCAGGGATTGCCTTTTCTATAGTAAATTATTCAAAAAATAATTTTATACTGTCGCAAATTTTAAATATCCCAGGGATTACCTTTTCTATAGTAAATTATTCAAAAAATAATTTTCAACTGTCGCAAATTTTAATTACGCCAGGGATTGCCTTTTCTATAGTAAATTATTCAAAAAAAAATTTTTTACCCTCGCAAGTTTTAATTACGCCAGGGATTGCCTTTTCTATAGTAAATTATTCAAAAAATAATTTTCTACTGTCGCAAATTTTAATTGCGCCAGGGATTGCCTTTTCTATAGTAAACTTTTCAAAAAATAATTTTCTACTGTCGCAAATTTTAATTACGCCAGGGATTGCCTTTTCTATATTAAATTATTCAAAAAATAATTTTTTACTGTCGCAAATTTTAATTACGCCAGGGATTGCCTATTCTATAGTAAATTATTCAAAAAATAATTTTGTACTGTTGCAAATTTTAATTGCGCCAGGGATTGCCTTTTCTATAGTAAACTTTTCATAAAATAATTTTCTACTGTCGCAAATTTTAATTACGCCAGGGATTGCCTTTTCTATAGTAAATTATTCAAAAAATAATTTTCTACTGTCGCAAATTTTAAATATCCCAGGGATTGCCCTTTCTATAGTAAATTATTCAAAAAATAATTTTTTACTGTCGCAAATTTTAAATATCCCAGGGATTGCCTTTTCTATAGTAAATTATTCAAAAAATAATTTTCAACTGTCGCAAATTTTAATTGCGCCAGGGATTGCCTTTTCTATAGTAAATTATTCAAAAAATAATTTTTTACTGTCGCAAATTTTAATTACTCCAGGGAATGCCTTTTCTATAGTAAATTATTCAAAAAATAATTTTTTACTGTCGCAAATTTTAAATATCCCAGGGATTGCCTTTTCTATAGTAAATTTTTCAAAAAATAATTTTTTACTATCGCAAGTTTTAATTACGCCAGGGATTGCCTTTTCTATAGTAAATTATTCAAAAAATAATTTTTTACTGTCGCAAATTTTAAATATCCCAGGGATTGCCTTTTCTATAGTAAATTATTCAAAAAATAATTTTTTACTGTCGCAAATTTTAAATATCCCAGGGATTGCCTTTTCTATAGTAAATTATTCAAAAAATAATTTTCAACTGTCGCAAATTTTAATTGCGCCAGGGATTGCCTTTTCTATAGTAAATTATTCAAAAAATAATTTTCTACTGTCGCAAATTTTAATTACGCCAGGGATTGCCTTTTCTATAGTAAATTATTCAAAAAATAATTTTTTACTGTCGCAAATTTTAATTACGCCAGGGATTGCCTTTTCTATAGTAAATTATTCAAAAAATAATTTTCTACTGTCGCAAATTTTAATTACGCCAGGGATTGCCTTTTCTAAAGTAAATTATTCATAAAATAATTTTCAACTGTCGCAAATTTTAATTGCGCCAGGGATTGCCTTTTCTATAGTAAATTATTCAAAAAATAATTTTCAACTGTCGCAAATTTTAATTGCGCCAGGGATTGCCTTTTCTATAGTAAATTATTCAAAAAATAATTTTTTACTCTCGCAAATTTTAATTACGCCAGGGATTGCCTTTTCTATAGTAAATTATTCAAAAAATAATTTTTTACTGTCGCAAATTTTAAATATCCCAGGGATTGCCTTTTCTATAGTAAATTTTTCAAAAATTAATTTTTTACTATCGCAAATTTTAATTACGCCAGGGATTGCCTTTTCTATAGTAAATTATTCAAAAAATAATTTTTTACTTTCGCAAATTTTAAATATCCCAGGGATTGCCTTTTCTATAGTAAATTATTCAAAAAATAATTTTTTACTGTCGCAAATTTTAAATATCCCAGGGATTGCCTTTTCTATAATAAATTATTCAAAAAATAATTTTCAACTGTCGCAAATTTTAATTGCGCCAGGGATTGCCTTTTCTATAGTAAATTATTCAAAAAATAATTTTCTACTGTCGCAAATTTTAATTACGCCAGGGATTGCCTTTTCTATAGTAAATTAATCAAAAAATTATTTTCTACTGTCGCAAATTTTAATTACGCCAGGGATTGCCTTTTCTATAGTAAATTATTCAAAAAATAATTTTTTACTGTCGCAAATTTCAATTTCGCCAGGTAAATTTTTCACAAATTAATTTTCTACTGTCGCTAATTGTAATTACGCCAGGGATTGCCTTTTCTATAGTAAATTATTCAAAAAATAATTTTTTACTCTCGCAAATTTTAATTACGCCAGGGATTGCCTTTTCTATAGTAAATTTTTCAAAAAATAATTTTCTACTGTCGCAAATTTTAATTACGCCAGGGATTGCCTTTTCTACAGTAAATTTTTCAAAATATTAATTTTATACTGTCGCAAATTTTAATTACGCCAGGGATTCACTTTTCTATAGTAAATTATTCAAAAAATAATTTTTTATTGTCGCAAATTTTAATTACGCCAGGGATTGCCTTTTCTATAGTAAATTATTCAAAAAATAATTTTATACTGTCGCAAATTTTAAATACGCCAGGGATTGCCTTTTCTATAGTAAATTATTCAAAAAATAATTTTCAACTGTCGCAAATTTTAAATATCCCAGGGATTGCCTTTTCTATAGTAAATTATTCAAAAAATAATTTTCTACTGTCGCAAATTTTAAATACGCCAGGGATTGCCTTTTCTATAGTAAATTATTCAAAAAATAATTTTTTACTGTCGCAAATTTTAATTACGCCAGGGATTGCCTTTTCTATAGTAAATTATTCAACAAATAATTTTCTACTGTCGCAAATTTTAATTACGCCAGGGATTGCCTTTTCTATAGTAAATTATTCAAAAAATAATTTTTTACTGTCGCAAATTTTAATTACGCCAGGGATTGCCTTTTCTATAGTAAATTATTCAAAAAATAATTTTTTACTGTTGCAAATTTTAATTACGCCAGGGATTGCCTTTTCTATAGTAAATTTTTCAAAAAATAATTTTCTACTGTCGCAAATTTTAATTACGCCAGGGATTGCCTTTACTATAGTAAATTAATCAAAAAATAATTTTCAACTGTCGCAAATTTTAATTACGCCAGGGAATGCCTTTTCTATAGTAAATTATTCAAAAAATAATTTTATAATGTCGCAAATTTTAAATATACCAGGGATTGCCTTTTCTATAGTAAATTATTCAAAAAATAATTTTCAACTGTCGCAAATTTTAATTACGCCAGGGATTGCCTTTTCTATAGTAAATTATTCAAAAAATAATTTTTTACTATCGCAAGTTTTAATTACGCCAGGGATTGCCTTTTCTATAGTAAATTATTCAAAAAATAATTTTCTACTGTCGCAAATTTTAATTGCGCCAGGGATTGCCTTTTCTATAGTAAACTTTTCAAAAAATAATTTTCTACTGTCGCAAATTTTAATTACGCCAGGGATTGCCTTTTCTATAGTAAATTATTCAAAAAATAATTTTTTACTGTCGCAAATTTTAATTACGCCAGGGATTGCCTTTTCTATAGTAAATTATTCAAAAAATAATTTTTTACTGTTGCAAATTTTAATTGCGCCAGGGATTGCCTTTTCTATAGTAAATTATTCAAAAAATAATTTTTTACTATCGCAAGTTTTAATTACGCCAGGGATTGCCTTTTCTATAGTAAATTATTCAAAAAATAATTTTCTACTGTCGCAAATTTTAATTACGCCAGGGTTTGCCTTTTCTATAGTAAATTATTCAAAATATTAATTTTTTACTGTCGCAAATTTTAATTACGCCAGGGATTGCCTTTTCTATAGTAAATTACTCAAAAAATAATTTTCTACTGTCGCAAATTTTAATTACGCCAGGGATTGCCTTTTCTATAGTAAATTATTCAAAAAATAATTTTCTACTGTCGCAAATTTCATTTTCGCCAGGTAAATTTTTCACAAATTAATTTTCTACTGTCGCAAATTGTAATTACGCCAGGGATTGCCTTTTCTATAGTAAATTAGTCAAAAAATAATTTTTTACTCTCGCAAATTTTAATTACGCCAGGGATTGCCTTTTCTATAGTAAACTTTTCAAAAAATAATTTTCTACTGTCGCAAATTTTAATTACGCCAGAGATTGCCTTTTCTATAGTAAACTTTTCAAAAAATTATTTTCTACTGTCGCACATTTTAATTACGCCAGGGATTGCCTTTTCTATAGTAAATTATTCAAAAAATAATTTTATACTGTCGCAAATTTTAATTTCGCCAGGGATTGCCTTTTCTATAGTAAATTATTCAAAAAATAATTTTATACTGTCGCAAATTTTAAATACGCCAGGGATTGCCTTTTCTATAGTAAATTATTCAAAAAATAATTTTCTACTGTCGCAAATTTTAATTACGCCAGTGATTGCCTTTTCTATAGTAAATTATTCAAAAAATAATTTTCTACTGTCGCAAATTTTAATTACGCCAGGGATTGCCCTTTCTATAGTAAATTATTCAAAAAATAATTTTATACTGTCGCAAATTTTAAATACGCCAGGGATTGCCTTTTCTATAGTAAATTATTCAAAAAATAATTTTCTACTGTCGCAAATTTTAATTACGCCAGGGATTGCCTTTTCTATAGTAAATTATTCAAAAAATAATTTTTTACTATCGCAAGTTTTAATTGCGCCAGGGATTGCCTTTTCTATAGTAAATTATTCAAAAAATAATTTTCTACTGTCGCAAATTTTAATTACGCCAGGTAAATTTTTCACAAATTAATTTTCTACTGTCGCAAATTGTAATTACGCCAGGGATTGCCTTTTCTATAGTAAATTAGTCAAAAAATAATTTTTTACTCTCGCAAATTTTAATTACGCCAGGGATTGCCTTTTCTATAGTAAACTTTTCAAAAAATAATTTTCTACTGTCGCAAATTTTAATTACGCCAGAGATTGCCTTTTCTATAGTAAACTTTTCAAAAAATTATTTTCTACTGTCGCACATTTTAATTACGCCAGGGATTGCCTTTTCTATAGTAAATTATTCAAAAAATAATTTTATACTGTCGCAAATTTTAATTTCGCCAGGGATTGCCTTTTCTATAGTAAATTATTCAAAAAATAATTTTATACTGTCGCAAATTTTAAATACGCCAGGGATTGCCTTTTCTATAGTAAATTATTCAAAAAATAATTTTCTACTGTCGCAAATTTTAATTACGCCAGTGATTGCCTTTTCTATAGTAAATTATTCAAAAAATAATTTTCTACTGTCGCAAATTTTAATTACGCCAGGGATTGCCCTTTCTATAGTAAATTATTCAAAAAATAATTTTATACTGTCGCTAATTTTAAATGCGCCAGGGATTGCCTTTTCTATAGTAAATTATTCAAAAAATAATTTTCTACTGTCGCAAATTTTAATTACGCCAGGGATTGCCTTTTCTATAGTAAATTATTCAAAAAATAATTTTTTACTATCGCAAGTTTTAATTGCGCCAGGGATTGCCTTTTCTATAGTAAATTATTCAAAAAATAATTTTCTACTGTCGAAAATTTTAATTGCGCCAGGGATTGCCTTTTCTATAGTAAATTATTCAAAAAATAATTTTATACTGTCGCAAATTTTAAATACGCCAGGGATTGCCTTTTCTATAGTAAATTATTCAAAAAATAATTTTCTACTGTTGCAAATTTTAATTGCGCCAGGGGTTGCCTTTTCTATAGTAAATTATTCAAAAAATAATTTTCTACTGTCGCAAATTTTAATTACGCCAGGGATTGCCTTTTCTATAGTAAATTATTCAAAAAATAATTTTTTACTATCGCAAGTTTTAATTGCGCCAGGGATTGCCTTTTCTATAGTAAATTATTCAAAAAATAATTTTCTACTGTCGCAAATTTTAATTGCGCCAGGAATTGCTTTTTCTATAGTAAATTATTCAAAAAATAATTTTATACTGTCGCAAATTTTAAATACTCCAGGGATTGCCTTTTCTATAGTAAATTATTCAAAAAATAATTTTCTACTGTCGCAAATTTTAAGTGCGCCAGGGATTGCCTTTTCTATAGTAAATTATTCAAAAAATAATTTTCTATTGTTGCAAATTTTAATTGCGCCAGGGATTGCCTTTTCTATAGTAAATTATTCAAAAAATAATTTTCTACTGTCGCAAATTTTAATTGCGCCAGGGATTGCCTTTTCTATTGTAAATTATTCAAAAAATAATTTTATACTGTCGCAAATTTTAAATACGCCAGGGATTGCCTTTTCTATAGTAAATTATTCAAAAAATAATTTTTTACTGTCGCAAATTTTAATTACGCCAGGGATTGCCTTTTCTATAGTAAATTATTCAAAAAATAATTTTTTACTGTCGCAAATTTTAATTACGCCAGGGATTGCCTTTTCTATAGTAAATTATTCAAAAAATAATTTTTTACTATCGCAAGTTTTAATTACGCCAGGGATTGCCTTTTCTATAGTAAATTATTCAAAAAATAATTTTCTACTGTCGCAAATTTTAATTACGCCAGGGATTGCCTTTTCTATAGTAAATTATTCAAAAAATAATTTTATACTGTCGCAAATTTTAAATACACCAGGGATTGACTTTTCTATAGTAAATTATTCAAAAAATAATTTTCTACTGTCGCAAATTTTAATTACGCCAGGGATTGCCTTTTCTATAGTAAATTATTCAAAAAATAATTTTCTACTGCCGCAAATTTTAATTACGCCAGGGATTGCCTTTTCTATAGTAAATTATTCAAAAAATAATTTTCTACTGTTGCAAATTTTAATTGCGCCAGGGATTGCCTTTTCTATAGTAAATTATTCAAAAAATAATTTTATACTGTCGCAAATTTTAAATATCCCAGGGATTGCCTTTTCTATAGTAAATTATTCAAAAAATAATTTTCAACTGTCGCAAATTTTAATTACGCCAGGGATTGCCTTTTCTATAGTAAATTATTCAAAAAATAATTTTCAACTGTCGCAAATTTTAATTGCGCCAGGGATTGCCTTTTCTATAGTAAATTATTCAAAAAATAATTTTTTACTCTCGCAAATTTCAATTAGGCCAGGGATTGCCTTTTCTATAGTAAATTATTCAAAAAATAATTTTCTCCTGTCGCAAATTTTAATTGCGCCAGGGATTGCCTTTTCTGTAGGAAATTATTCAAAAAATAATTTTCTACTGTCGCAAATTTTAATTACGCCAGGGATTGCCTTTTCTATAGTAAATTATTCAAAAAATAATTTTTTACTGTCGCAAATTTCAATTTCGCCAGGTAAATTTTTCACAAATTAATTTTCTACTGTCGCAAATTGTAATTACGCCAGGGATTGCCTTTTCTATAGTAAATTATTCAAAAAATAATTTCTTACTGTCGCAAATTTCAATTTCGCCAGGTAAATTTTTCACAAATTAATTTTCTACTGTCGCAAATTGTAATTACGCCAGGGATTGCCTTTTCTATAGTAAATTATTCAAAAAAAAATTTTCTACTGTCGCAAATTTTAATTACGCCAGGGATTGCCTTTTCTATAGTAAATTATTCAAAAAATAATTGTCTACTGTTGCAAATTTTAATTACGCCAGGGATTGCCTTTTCTATAGTAAATTATTCAAAAAATAATTTTTTACTATCGCATGTTTTAATTGCGCCAGGGATTGCCTTTTCTGTAGTAAATTATTCAAAAAATAATTTTCTACTGTCGCAAATTTTAATTGAGCCAGGGATTGCCTTTTCTATAGTAAATTATTCAAAAAATAATTTTTTAATCTCGCAAATTTTAAATATCCCAGGGATTTGCTTTTCTATAGTAAATTATTCAAAAAATAATTTTATACTGTCGCAAATTTTAAATATCCCAGGGATTGCCTTTTCTATAGTAAATTATTCAAAAAATAATTTTCAACTGTCGCAAATTTTAATTACGCCAGGGATTGCCTTTTCTATAGTAAATTATTCAAAAAATAATTTTCAACTGTCGCAAATTTTAATTGCGCCAGGGATTGCCTTTTCTATAGTAAATTATTCAAAAAACAATTTTTTACTCTCGCAAATTTCAATTACGCCAGGGATTGCCTTTTCTATAGTAAATTATTCAAAAAATAATTTTCTCCTGTCGCAAATTTTAATTGCGCCAGGGATTGCCTTTTCTATAGTAAATTATTCAAAAAATAATTTTCTACTGTCGCAAATTTTAATTACGCCAGGGATTGCCTTTTCTATAGTAAATTATTCAAAAAATAATTTTTTACTGTCGCAAATTTCAATTTCGCCAGGTAAATTTTTCACAAATTAATTTTCTACTGTCGCAAATTGTAATTACGCCAGGGATTGTCTTTTCTATAGTAAATTATTCAAAAAATAAATTTCTACTGTCGCAAATTTTAATTACGCCAGGGATTGCCTTTTCTATAGTAAATTATTCAAAAAATAATTGTCTACTGTTGCAAATTTTAATTACGCCAGGGATTGCCTTTTCTATAGTAAATTATTCAGAAAATAATTTTTTACTATCGCATGTTTTAATTGCGCCAGGGATTGCCTTTTCTGTAGTAAATTATTCAAAAAATAATTTTCTACTGTCGCAAATTTTAATTAAGCCAGGGATTGCCTTTTCTATAGTAAATTATTCAAAAAATAATTTTTTAATCTCGCAAATTTTAATTACGCCAGGTATTGCCTATTCTATGGTAAATTATTCAAAAAATAATTTTCTACTGTCGCAAATTGTAATTACGCCAGGGATTGCCTTTTCTATAGTAAATTATTCAAAAAATAATTTTATACTGTCGGAAATTTTAAATACGCCAGGGATTGCCTTTTCTATAGTAAATTATTCAAAAAATAATTTTTTACTATCGCAAGTTTTAATTACGCCAGGGATTGCCTTTTCAAAAAATAATTTTCTACTGTCGCAAATTTTAATTGCGCCAGGGATTGCCTTTTCTATAGTAAACTTTTCAAAAAATAATTTTCTACTGTCGCAAATTTTAATTACGCCAGGGATTGCCTTTTCTATAGTAAATTATTCAAAGAATAATTTTCTACTGCCGCAAATTTTAATTACGCCAGGGATTGCCTTTTCTATAGTAAATTATTCAAAAAATAATTTTCTACTGTTGCAAATTTTAATTACGCCAGGGATTGCCTTTTCTATAGTAAATTATTCAAAGAATAATTTTCTACTGTCGCAAATTGTAATTACGCCAGGGATTGCCTTTTCTATAGTAAATTATTCAAAAAATAATTTTATACTGTCGCAAATTTTAAATACGCCAGGGATTGCCTTTTCTATAGTAAATTTTTCAAAAAATAATTTTTTACTATCGCAAGTTTTAATTACGCCAGGGATTGCCTTTTCTATAGTAAATTATTCAAAAAATAATTTTTTACTGTCGCAAATTTTAAATATTCCAGGGATTGCCTTTTCTATAGTAAATTATTCAAAAAATAATTTTCAACTGTCGCAAATTTTAATTACGCCAGGGATTGCCTTTTCTATAGTAAATTATTCAAAAAATAATTTTCAACTGTCGCAAATTTTAATTGCGCCAGGGATTGCCTTTTCTATAGTAAATTATTCAAAAAATAATTTTTTACTCTCGCAAATTTTAATTACGCCAGGGATTGCCTTTTCTATAGTAAATTATTCAAAAAATAATTTTCTACTGTCGCAAATTGTAATTACGCCAGGGATTGCCTTTTCTATAGTAAATTATTCAAAAAATAATTTTATACTGTCGCAAATTTTAAATACGCCAGGGATTGCCTTTTCTATAGTAAATTATTCAAAAAATAATTTTATACTGTCGCAAATTTTAAATACGCCAGGGATTGCCTTTTCTATAGTAAATTTTTCAAAAAATAATTTTTTACTATCGCAAGTTTTAATTACGCCAGGGATTGCCTTTTCTATAGTAAATTATTCAAAAAATAATTTTCTACTGTTGCAAATTTTAATTACGCCAGGGATTGCCTTTTCTATAGTAAATTATTCAAAAAATAATTTTCTACTGTTGCAAATTTTAATTACGCCAGGGATTGCCTTTTCTATAGTAAATTATTCAAAAAATAATTTTCTACTGTCGCAAATTTTAATTACGCCAGGGATTGCCTTTTCTATAGTATATTATTCAAAATATTAATTTTTTACTGTCGCAAATTTTAATTACGCCAGGGATTGCCTTTTCTATAGTAAATTATTCAAAAAATAATTTTCTACTGTCGCAAATTTTAATTACGCCAGGGATTGCCTTTTCTATAGTAAATTATTCAAAAGATAATTTTCTACTGTCGCAAATTGTAATTACGCCAGGGATTGCCTTTTCTATAGTAAATTATTCAAAAAATAATTTTATACTGTCGCAAATTTTAAATACGCCAGGGATTGCCTTTTCTATAGTAAATTTTTCAAAAAATAATTTTTTACTATCGCAAGTTTTAATTACGCCAGGGATTGCCTTTTCTATAGTAAATTTTTCAAAAAATAATTTTCTACTGTCGCAAATTTTAATTACGCCAGGGATTGCCTTTTCTATAGTAAATTATTCAAAAATAATTTTCAACTGTCGCAAATTTCAAATCCGCCAGGGATTGCCTTTTCTATAGTAAATTATTCAAAAAATAATTTTCTACTGTTGCAAATTTTAATTGCGCCAGGGATTGCCTTTTCTATAGTAAATTATTCAAAAAATAATTTTTTACTGTCGCAAATTTTAAATATCCCAGGGATTGCCTTTTCTATAGTAAATTATTCAAAAAATAATTTTCAACTGTCGCAAATTTTAATTACGCCAGGGATTGCCTTTTCTATAGTAAATTATTCAAAAAATAATTTTCAACTGTCGCAAATTTTAATTGCGCCAGGGATTGCCTTTTCTATAGTAAATTATTCAAAAAATAATTTTTTACTCTCGCAAATTTTAATTACGCCAGGGATTGCCTTTTCTATAGTAAATTATTCAAAAAATAATTTTCTACTGTCGCAAATTGTAATTACGCCAGGGATTGCCTTTTCTATAGTAAATTATTCAAAAAATAATTTTATACTGTCGCAAATTTTAAATACGCCAGGGATTGCCTTTTCTATAGTTAATTTTTCAAAAAATAATTTTTTACTATCGCAAGTTTTAATTACGCCAGGGATTGCCTTTTCTATAGTAAATTATTCAAAAAATAATTTTCTACTGTTGCAAATTTTAATTACGCCAGGGATTGCCTTTTCTATAGTAAATTATTCAAAAAATAATTTTCTACTGTTGCAAATTTTAATTACGCCAGGGATTGCCTTTTCTATAGTAAATTATTCAAAAAATAATTTTCTACTTTCGCGAATTTTAATTACGCCAGGGATTGCCTTTTCTATAGTAAATTATTCAAAAAATAATTTTCTACTGTCGCAAATTTTAATTGCGCCAGGGATTGCCTTTTCTATTGTAAATTATTCAAAAAATAATTTTATACTGTCGCAAATTTTAAATACGCCAGGGATTGCCTTTTCTATAGTAAATTATTCAAAAAATAATTTTTTACTGTCGCAAATTTTAATTACGCCAGGGATTGCCTTTTCTATAGTAAATTATTCAAAAAATAATTTTTTACTGTCGCAAATTTTAATTACGCCAGGGATTGCCTTTTCTATAGTAAATTATTCAAAAAATAATTTTTTACTATCGCAAGTTTTAATTACGCCAGGGATTGCCTTTTCTATAGTAAATTATTCAAAAAATAATTTTCTACTGTCGCAAATTTTAATTACGCCAGGGATTGCCTTTTCTATAGTAAATTATTCAAAAAGTAATTTTCTACTGTCGCAAATTTTAATTACGCCAGGGATTGACTTTTCTATAGTAAATTATTCAAAAAATAATTTTCTACTGTCGCAAATTTTAATTACGCCAGGGATTGCCTTTTCTATAGTAAATTATTCAAAAAATAATTTTCTACTGCCGCAAATTTTAATTACGCCAGGGATTGCCTTTTCTATAGTAAATTATTCAAAAAATAATTTTCTACTGTTGCAAATTTTAATTGCGCCAGGGATTGCCTTTTCTATAGTAAATTATTCAAAAAATAATTTTATACTGTCGCAAATTTTAAATATCCCAGGGATTGCCTTTTCTATAGTAAATTATTCAAAAAATAATTTTCAACTGTCGCAAATTTTAATTACGCCAGGTATTGCCTTTTCTATAGTAAATTATTCAAAAAATAATTTTCAACTGTCGCAAATTTTAATTGCGCCAGGGATTGCCTTTTCTATAGTAAATTATTCAAAAAATAATTTTTTACTCTCGCAAATTTCAATTAGGCCAGGGATTGCCCTTTCTATAGTAAATTATTCAAAAAATAATTTTCTCCTGTCGCAAATTTTAATTTCGCCAGGGATTGCCTTTTCTGTAGTAAATTATTCAAAAAATAATTTTCTACTGTCGCAAATTTTAATTACGCCAGGGATTGCCTTTTCTATAGTAAATTATTCAAAAAATAATTTTTTACTGTCGCAAATTTCAATTTCGCCAGGTAAATTTTTCACAAATTAATTTTCTACTGTCGCAAATTGTAATTACCCCAGGGATTGCCTTTTCTATAGTAAATTATTCAAAAAATAATTTCTTACTGTCGCAAATTTCAATTTCGCCAGGTAAATTTTTCACAAATTAATTTTCTACTGTCGCAAATTGTAATTACGCCAGGGATTGCCTTTTCTATAGTAAATTATTCAAAAAAAAATTTTCTACTGTCGCAAATTTTAATTACGCCAGGGATTGCCTTTTCTATAGTAAATTATTCAAAAAATAATTGTCTACTGTTGCAAATTTTAATTACGCCAGGGATTGCCTTTTCTATAGTAAATTATTCAAAAAATAATTTTTTACTATCGCATGTTTTAATTGCGCCAGGGATTGCCTTTTCTGTAGTAAATTATTCAAAAAATAATTTTCTACTGTCGCAAATTTTAATTGAGCCAGGGATTGCCTTTTCTATAGTAAATTATTCAAAAAATAATTTTTTAATCTCGCAAATTTTAAATATCCCAGGGATTGGCTTTTCTATAGTAAATTATTCAAAAAATAATTTTATACTGTCGCAAATTTTAAATATCCCAGGGATTGCCTTTTCTATAGTAAATTATTCAAAAAATAATTTTCAACTGTCGCAAATTTTAATTACGCCAGGGATTGCCTTTTCTATAGTAAATTATTCAAAAAATAATTTTCAACTGTCGCAAATTTTAATTGCGCCAGGGATTGCCTTTTCTATAGTAAATTATTAAAAAAACAATTTTTTACTCTCGCAAATTTCAATTACGCCAGGGATTGCCTTTTCTATAGTAAATTATTCAAAAAATAATTTTCTCCTGTCGCAAATTTTAATTGCGCCAGGGATTGCCTTTTCTATAGTAAATTATTCAAAAAATAATTTTCTACTGTCGCAAATTTTAATTACGCCAGGGATTGCCTTTTCTATAGTAAATTATTCAAAAAATAATTTTTTACTGTCGCAAATTTCAATTTCGCCAGGTAAATTTTTCACAAATTAATTTTCTACTGTCGCAAATTGTAATTACGCCAGGGATTGTCTTTTCTATAGTAAATTATTCAAAAAATAAATTTCTACTGTCGCAAATTTTAATTACGCCAGGGATTGCCTTTTCTATAGTAAATTATTCAAAAAATAATTGTCTACTGTTGCAAATTTTAATTACGCCAGGGATTGCCTTTTCTATAGTAAATTATTCAAAAAATAATTTTTTACTATCGCATGTTTTAATTGCGCCAGGGATTGCCTTTTCTGTAGTAAATTATTCAAAAAATAATTTTCTACTGTCGCAAATTTTAATTAAGCCAGGGATTGCCTTTTCTATAGTAAATTATTCAAAAAATAATTTTTTAATCTCGCAAATTTTAATTACGCCAGGTATTGCCTATTCTATGGTAAATTATTCAAAAAATAATTTTCTACTGTCGCAAATTGTAATTACGCCAGGGATTGCCTTTTCTATAGTAAATTATTCAAAAAATAATTTTATACTGTCGGAAATTTTAAATACGCCAGGGATTGCCTTTTCTATAGTAAATTATTCAAAAAATAATTTTTTACTATCGCAAGTTTTAATTAGGCCAGGGATTGCCTTTTCAAAAAATAATTTTCTACTGTCGCAAATTTTAATTGCGCCAGGGATTGCCTTTTCTATAGTAAACTTTTCAAAAAATAATTTTCTACTGTCGCAAATTTTAATTACGCCAGGGATTGCCTTTTCTATAGTAAATTATTCAAAGAATAATTTTCTACTGCCGCAAATTTTAATTACGCCAGGGATTGCCTTTTCTATAGTAAATTATTCAAAAAATAATTTTCTACTGTTGCAAATTTTAATTACGCCAGGGATTGCCTTTTCTATAGTAAATTATTCAAAGAATAATTTTCTACTGTCGCAAATTGTAATTACGCCAGGAATTGCCTTTTCTATAGTAAATTATTCAAAAAATAATTTTATACTGTCGCAAATTTTAAATACGCCAGGGATTGCCTTTTCTATAGTAAATTTTTCAAAAAATAATTTTTTACTATCGCAAGTTTTAATTACGCCAGGGATTGCCTTTTCTATAGTAAATTTTTCAAAAAATAATTTTCTACTGTCGCAAATTTTAATTACCCCAGGGATTACCTTTTCTACAATAAATTTTTCAAAATTTTAATTTTTTACTGTCGAAAATTTTAATTACGCCAGGGATTGCCTTTTCTATAGTAAATTTTTCATAAAATAACTTTTTACTATCGCAAGTTTTAATTACGCCAGGGATTGCCTTTTCTATAGTAAATTATTCAAAAAATAATTTTTTACTGTCGCAAATTTTAAATATTCCAGGGATTGCCTTTTCTATAGTAAATTATTCAAAAAATAATTTTCAACTGTCGCAAATTTTAATTACGCCAGGGATTGCCTTTTCTATAGTAAATTATTCAAAAAATAATTTTCAACTGTCGCAAATTTTAATTGCGCCAGGGATTGCCTTTTCTATAGTAAATTATTCAAAAAATAATTTTTTACTCTCGCAAATTTTAATTACGCCAGGGATTGCCTTTTCTATAGTAAATTATTCAAAAAATAATTTTCTACTGTCGCAAATTGTAATTACGCCAGGGATTGCCTTTTCTATAGTAAATTATTCAAAAAATAATTTTATACTGTCGCAAATTTTAAATACGCCAGGGATTGCCTTTTCTATAGTAAATTATTCAAAAAATAATTTTATACTGTCGCAAATTTTAAATACGCCAGGGATTGCCTTTTCTATAGTAAATTTTTCAAAAAATAATTTTTTACTATCGCAAGTTTTAATTACGCCAGGGATTGCCTTTTCTATAGTAAATTATTCAAAAAATAATTTTCTACTGTCGCAAATTGTAATTACGCCAGGGATTGCCTTTTCTATAGTAAATTATTCAAAAAATAATTTTATACTGTCGCAAATTTTAAATACGCCAGGGATTGCCTTTTCTATAGTTAATTTTTCAAAAAATAATTTTTTACTATCGCAAGTTTTAATTACGCCAGGGATTGCCTTTTCTATAGTAAATTATTCAAAAAATAATTTTCTACTGTTGCAAATTTTAATTACGCCAGGGATTGCCTTTTCTATAGTAAATTATTCAAAAAATAATTTTCTACTGTTGCAAATTTTAATTACGCCAGGGATTACCTTTTCTATAGTAAATTATTCAAAAAATAATTTTCTACTGTCGCAAATTTTAATTACGCCAGGGATTGCCTTTTCTATAGTAAATTATTCAAAATATTAATTTTTTACTGTCGCAAATTTTAATTACGCCAGGGATTGCCTTTTCTATAGTAAATTATTCAAAAAATAATTTTCTACTGTCGCAAATTTTAATTACGCCAGGGATTGCCTTTTCTATAGTAAATTATTCAAAAAATAATTTTCTACTGTCGCAAATTGTAATTACGCCAGGGATTGCCTTTTCTATAGTAAATTATTCAGAAAATAATTTTATACTGTCGCAAATTTTAAATACGCCAGGGATTGCCTTTTCTATAGTAAATTTTTCAAAAAATAATTTTTTAATATCGCAAGTTTTAATTACGCCAGGGATTGCCTTTTCTATAGTAAATTTTTCAAAAAATAATTTTCTACTGTCGCAAATTTTAATTACGCCAGGGATTGCCTTTTCTACAGTAAATTTTTCAAAATATTAATTTTTTACTGTCGAAAATTTTAATTACGCCAGGGATTGCCTTTTCTATAGTAAATTTTTCATAAAATAATTTTTTACTATCGCAAGTTTTAATTACGCCAGGGATTGCCTTTTCTATAGTAAATTATTCAAAAAATAATTTTTTACTATCGCAAGTTTTAATTGCGCCAGGGATTGCCTTTTCTACAGTAAATTATTCAAAAAATAATTTTCTACTGTCGCAAATTGTAATTACGCCAGGGATTGCCTTTTCTATAGTAAATTATTCAAAAAATAATTTTTTACTGTCGCAAATTTTAAATATCCCAGGGATTGCCTTTTCTATAGTAAATTATTCAAAAAATAATTTTTTACTGTCGCAAATTTTAAATATCCCAGTAATTGCCTTTTCTATAGTAAATTATTCAAAAAATAATTTTCAACTGTCGCAAAATTCAAATCCGCCAGGGATTGCCTTTTCTATAGTAAATTATTCAAAAAATAATTTTCTACTGTTGCAAATTTTAATTGCGCCAGGGATTGCCTTTTCTATAGTAAATTATTCAAAAAATAATTTTTTACTGTCGCAAATTTTAAATATCCCAGGGATTGCCTTTTCTATAGTAAATTATTCAAAAAATAATTTTCAACTGTCGCAAATTTTAATTACGCCAGGGATTGCCTTTTCTATAGTACATTATTCAAAAATTAATTTTCAACTGTCGCAAATTTTAATTACGCCAGGGATTGCCTTTTCTATAGTAAATTATTCAAAAAATAATTTTTTACTCTCGCAAATTTCAATTTCGCCAGGTAAATTTTTCACAAATTAATTTTCTACTGTCGCAAATTTTAAATGCGCCAGGGATTGCCTTTTCTATAGTAAATTATTCAAAAAATAATTTTCTACTCTCGCAAATTTTAATTACGCCAGGGATTGCCTTTTCTATAGTAAATTATTCAAAAAATAATTTTTTACTGTCGCAAATTTTAAATATCCCAGGGATTGCCTTTTCTATAGTAAATTATTCAAAAAATAATTTTCAACTGTCGCAAATTTTAATTACGCCAGGGGTTGCCTTTTCTATAGTAAATTATTCAAAAAATAATTTTCTACTGTCGCAAATTTTAATTACGCCAGGGATTGCCTTTTCTATAGTAAATTATTCAAAAAATAATTTTTTACTGTCGCAAATTTTAAATATCCCAGGGATTGCCTTTTCTATAGTACATTATTCAAAAATTAATTTTCAACTGTCGCAAATTTTAATTACGCCAGGGATTGCCTTTTCTATAGTAAATTATTCAAAAAATAATTTTCTACTGTCGCAAATTGTAATTACGCCAGGGATTGCGTTTTCTATAGTAAATTATTCAAAAAATAAATTTATACTGTCGCAAATTTTAAATACGCCAGGGATTGCCTTTTCTATAGTAAATTATTCAAAAAATAATTTTCAACTGTCGCAAATTTTAATTACGCCAGGGGTTGCCTTTTCTATAGTAAATTATTCAAAAAATAATTTTCTACTGTCGCAAATTTTAATTACGCCAGGGATTGCCTTTTCTATAGTAAATTATTCAAAAAATAATTTTTTACTGTCGCAAATTTTAAATATCCCAGGGATTGTCTTTTCTATTGTAAATTATTCAAAAATTAATTTTCAACTGTCGCAAATTTTAATTACGCCAGGGATTGCCTTTTCTATAGTAAATTATTCAAAAAATAATTTTCTACTGTCGCAAATTGTAATTACGCCAGGGATTGCCTTTTCTATAGTAAATTATTCAAAAAATAAATTTATACTGTCGAAAATTTTAATTACGCCAGGGATTGCCTTTTCTATAGTAAATTTTTCATAAAATAATTTTTTACTATCGCAAGTTTTAATTACGCCAGGGATTGCCTTTTCTATAGTAAATTATTCAAAAAATAATTTTCAACTGTCGCAAATTTTAATTACGCCAGGGATTGCCTTTTCTATAGTAAATTATTCAAAAAATAATTTTCAACTGTCGCAAATTTTAATTGCGCCAGGGATTGCCTTTTCTATAGTAAATTTTTAATATAAAATTTTAAATATCCCAGGGATTGCCTTTTCTATAGTAAATTATTCAAAAAATAATTTTCAACTGTCGCAAATTTTAATTACGCCAGGGATTGCCTTTTCTATAGTACATTATTAAAAAATTAATTTTCAACTGTCGCAAATTTTAATTACGCCAGGGATTGCCTTTTCTATAGTAAATTATTCAAAAAATAATTTTTTACTCTCGCAAATTTCAATTTCGCCAGGTAAATTTTTCACAAATTAATTTTCTACTGTCGCAAATTTTAAATGCGCCAGGGATTGCCTTTTCTATAGTAAATTATTCAAAAAATAATTTTTTACTGTCGCAAATTTTAAATATCCCAGGGATTGCCTTTTCTATAGTAAATTATTCAAAAAATAATTTTCAACTGTCGCAAATTTTAATTACGCCAGGGGTTGCCTTTTCTATAGTAAATTATTCAAAAAATAATTTTCTACTGTCGCAAATTTTAATTACGCCAGGGATTGCCTTTTCTATAGTAAATTATTCAAAAAATAATTTTTTACTGTCGCAAATTTTAAATATCCCAGGGATTGCCTTTTCTATAGTACATTATTCAAAAATTAATTTTCAACTGTCGCAAATTTTAATTACGCCAGGGATTGCCTTTTCTATAGTAAATTATTCAAAAAATAATTTTCTACTGTCGCAAATTGTAATTACGCCAGGGATTGCGTTTTCTATAGTAAATTATTCAAAAAATAAATTTATACTGTCGCAAATTTTAAATACGCCAGGGATTGCCTTTTCTATAGTAAATTATTCAAAAAATAATTTTCAACTGTCGCAAATTTTAATTACGCCAGGGGTTGCCTTTTCTATAGTAAATTATTCAAAAAATAATTTTCTACTGTCGCAAATTTTAATTACGCCAGGATTGCCTTTTCTATAGTAAATTATTCAAAAAATAATTTTTTACTGTCGCAAATTTTAAATATCCCAGGGATTGTCTTTTCTATAGTAAATTATTCAAAAATTAATTTTCAACTGTCGCAAATTTTAATTACGCCAGGGATTGCCTTTTCTATAGTAAATTATTCAAAAAATAATTTTCTACTGTCGCAAATTGTAATTACGCCAGGGATTGCCTTTTCTATAGTAAATTATTCAAAAAATAAATTTATACTGTCGAAAATTTTAATTACGCCAGGGATTGCCTTTTCTATAGTAAATTTTTCATAAAATAATTTTTTACTATCGCAAGTTTTAATTACGCCAGGGATTGCCTTTTCTATAGTAAATTATTCAAAAAATAATTTTCAACTGTCGCAAATTTTAATTACGCCAGGGATTGCCTTTTCTATAGTAAATTATTCAAAAAATAATTTTCAACTGTCGCAAATTTTAATTGCGCCAGGGATTGCCTTTTCTATAGTAAATTATTCAAAAAATAATTTTTTACTGTCGCAAATTTCAATTTCGCCAGGTAAATTTTTCACAAATTAATTTTCTACTGTCGCAAATTTTAATTGCGCCAGGGATTGCCTTTTCTATAGTAAATTATTCAAAAAATAATTTTTTACTGTCGCAAATTTTAATTACGCCAGGGATTGCCTTTTCTATAGTAAATTATTCAAAAAATAATTTTTTACTGTCGCAAATTCTAAATATCCCAGGGATTGCCTTTTCTATAGTAAATTATTCAAAAAATAATTTTCCACTGTCGCAAATTTTAATTACGCCAGGGATTGCCTTTTTTATAGTAAATTATTCAAAAAATAATTTTCTACTGTCGCAAATTTTAAATACGCCAGGGATTGCCTTTTCTATAGTAAATTATTCAAAAAATAATTTTCAACTGTCGCAAATTTTAATTACGCCAGGGGTTGCCTTTTCTATAGTAAATTATTCAAAAAATAATTTTCTACTGTCGCAAATTTTAATTACGCCAGGGATTGCCTTTTCTATAGTAAATTATTCAAAAAATAATTTTTTACTGTCGCAAATTTTAAATATCCCAGGGATTGCCTTTTCTATAGTAAATTATTCAAAAATTAATTTTCAACTGTCGCAAATTTTAATTACGCCAGGGATTGCCTTTTCTATAGTAAATTATTCAAAAAATAATTTTCTACTGTCGCAAATTGTAATTACGCCAGGGATTGCCTTTTCTATATTAAATTATTCAAAAAATAAATTTATACTGTCGAAAATTTTAATTACGCCAGGGATTGCCTTTTCTATAGTAAATTTTTCATAAAATAATTTTTTACTATCGCAAGTTTTAATTACGCCAGGGATTGCCTTTTCTATAGTAAATTATTCAAAAAATAATTTTTTACTATCGCAAGTATTAATTGCGCCAGGGATGGCATTTTCTACAGTAAATTATTCAAAAAATAATTTTCTACTGTCGCAAATTGTAATTACGCCAGGGATTGCCTTTTCTATAGTAAATTATTCAAAAAATAATTTTTTACTGTCGCAAATTTTAAATATCCCAGGGATTGCCTTTTCTATAGTAAAATATTCAAAAAATAATTTTTTACTGTCGCAAATTTTAAATATCCCAGGGATTGCCTTTTCTATAGTAAATTATTCAAAAAATAATTTTCAACTGTCGCAAATTTCAAATCCGCCAGGGATTGCCTTTTCTATAGTAAATTATTCAAAAAATAATTTTCTACTGTTGCAAATTTTAATTGCGCCAGGGATTGCCTTTTCTATAGTAAATTATTCAAAAAATAATTTTTTACTGTCGCAAATTTTAAATATCCCAGGGATTGCCTTTTCTATAGTAAATTATTCAAAAAATAATTTTCAACTGTCGCAAATTTTAATTACGCCAGGGATTGCCTTTTCTATAGTAAATTATTCAAAAAATAATTTTCAACTGTCGCAAATTTTAATTGCGCCAGGGATTGCCTTTTCTATAGTAAATTATTCAAAAAATAATTTTTTACTCTCGCAAATTTCAATTTCGCCAGGTAAATTTTTCACAAATTAATTTTCTACTGTCGCAAATTTTAATTGCGCCAGGGATTGCCTTTTCTATAGTAAATTATTCAAAAAATACTTTTCTACTGTCGCAAATTTTAATTACGCCAGGGATTACCTTTTCTATAGTAAATTATTCAAAAAATAATTTTTTACTGTCGCAAATTCTAAATATCCCAGGGATTGCCTTTTCTATAGTAAATTATTCAGAAAATAATTTTATATTGTCGCAAATTTTAAATACGCCAGGGATTGCCTTTTCTATAGTAAATTTTTCAAAAAGTAATTTTTTAATATCGCAAGTTTTAATTACGCCAGGGATTGCCTTTTCTATAGTAAATTTTTCAAAAAATAATTTTCTACTGTCGCAAATTTTAATTACGCCAGGGATTGCCTTTTCTACAGTAAATTTTTCAAAATATTAATTTTTTACTGTCGCAAATTTTAATTACGCCAGGGATTGCCTTTTCTATAGTAAATTTTTCATAAAATAATTTTTTACTGTCGCAAATTCTAAATATCCCAGGGATTGCCTTTTCTATAGTAAATTATTCAGAAAATAATTTTATACTGTCGCAAATTTTAAATACGCCAGGGATTGCCTTTTCTATAGTAAATTTTTCAAAAAGTAATTTTTTAATATCGCAAGTTTTAATTACGCCAGGGATTGCCTTTTCTACAGTAAATTATTCAAAAAATAATTTTCTACTGTCGCAAATTGTAATTACGCCAGGGATTGCCTTTTCTATAGTAAATTATTCAAAAAATAATTTTTTACTGTCGCAAATTTTAAATATCCCAGGGATTGCCTTTTCTATAGTAAATTATTCAAAAAATAATTTTTTACTGTCGCAAATTTTAAATATCCCAGGGATTGCCTTTTCTATAGTAAATTATTCAAAAAATAATTTTCAACTGTCGCAAATTTCAAATCCGCCAGGGATTGCCTTTTCTATAGTAAATTATTCAAAAAATAATTTTCTACTGTTGCAAATTTTAATTGCGCCAGGGATTGCCTTTTCTATAGTAAATTATTCAAAAAATAATTTTTTACTGTCGCAAATTTTAAATATCCCAGGGATTGCCTTTTCTATAGTAAATTATTCAAAAAAAAAATTTTCAACTGTCGCAAATTTTAATTACGCCAGGGATTGCCTTTTCTATAGTAAATTATTCAAAAAATAATTTTCAAATGTCGCAAATTTTAATTGCGCCAGTAATTGCCTTTTCTATAGTAAATTATTCAAAAAATAATTTTTTACTCTCGCAAATTTCAATTTCGCCAGGTAAATTTTTCACAAATTAATTTTCTACTGTCGCAAATTTTAATTGCGCCAGGGATTGCCTTTTCTATAGTAAATTATTCAAAAAATAATTTTCTACTCTCGCAAATTTTAATTACGCCAGGGATTGCCTTTTCTATAGTAAATTATTCAAAAAATAATTTTTTACTGTCGCAAATTTTAAATATCCCAGGGATTGCCTTTTCTATAGTAAATTATTCAAAAAATAATTTTCAACTGTCGCAAATTTTAATTACGCCAGGGGTTGCCTTTTCTATAGTAAATTATTCAAAAAATAATTTTCTACTGTCGCAAATTGTAATTACGCCAGGGATTGCCTTTTCTATAGTAAATTATTCAAAAAATAAATTTATACTGTCGCAAATTTTAAATACGCCAGGGATTGCCTTTTCTATAGTAAATTATTCAAAAAATAATTTTCAACTGTCGCAAATTTTAATTACGCCAGGGGTTGCCTTTTCTATAGTAAATTATTCAAAAAATAATTTTCTACTGTCGCAAATTTTAATTACGCCAGGGATTGCCTTTTCTATAGTAAATTATTCAAAAAATAATTTTTTACTGTCGCAAATTTTAAATATCCCAGGGATTGCCTTTTCTATAGTAAATTATTCAAAAATTAATTTTCAACTGTCGCAAATTTTAATTACGCCAGGGATTGCCTTTTCTATAGTAAATTATTCAAAAAATAATTTTCTACTGTCGCAAATTGTAATTACGCCAGGGATTGCCTTTTCTATAGTAAATTATTCAAAAAATAAATTTATACTGTCGAAAATTTTAATTACGCCAGGGATTGCCTTTTCTATAGTAAATTTTTCATAAAATAATTTTTTACTATCGCAAGTTTTAATTACGCCAGGGATTGCCTTTTCTATAGTAAATTATTCAAAAAATAATTTTTTACTATCGCAAGTATTAATTGCGCCAGGGATTGCATTTTCTACAGTAAATTATTCAAAAAATAATTTTCTACTGTCGCAAATTGTAATTACGCCAGGGATTGCCTTTTCTATAGTAAATTATTCAAAAAATAATTTTTTACTGTCGCAAATTTTAAATATCCCAGGGATTGCCTTTTCTATAGTAAATTATTCAAAAAATAATTTTTTACTGTCGCAAATTTTAAATATCCCAGGGATTTCCTTTTCTATAGTAAATTATTCAAAAAATAATTTTCAACTGTCGCAAATTTCAAATCCGCCAGGGATTGCCTTTTCTATAGTAAATTATTCAAAAAATAATTTTCTACTGTTGCAAATTTTAATTGCGCCAGGGATTGCCTTTTCTATAGTAAATTATTCAAAAAATAATTTTTTACTGTCGCAAATTTTAAATATCCGAGGGATTGCCTTTTCTATAGTAAATTATTCAAAAAATAATTTTCAACTGTCGCAAATTTTAATTACGCCAGGGATTGCCTTTTCTATAGTAAATTATTCAAAAAATAATTTTCAACTGTCGCAAATTTTAATTGCGCCAGGGATTGCCTTTTCTATAGTAAATTATTCAAAAAATAATTTTTTACTCTCGCAAATTTCAATTTCGCCAGGTAAATTTTTCACAAATTAATTTTCTACTGTCGCAAATTTTAATTGCGCCAGGGATTGCCTTTTCTATAGAAAATTATTCAAAAAATACTTTTCTACTGTCGCAAATTTTAATTACGCCAGGGATTGCCTTTTCTATAGTAAATTATTCAAAAAATAATTTTTTACTGTCGCAAATTCTAAATATCCCAGGGATTGCCTTTTCTATAGTAAATTATTCAAAAAATAATTTTCCACTGTCGCAAATTTTAATTACGCCAGGGATTGCCTTTTCTATAGTAAATTATTCAAAAAATAATTTTCTACTGTCGCAAATTTTAAATACGCCAGGGATTGCCTTTTCTATAGTAAATTACTCAAAAAATAATTTTCAACTGTCGCAAATTTTAATTACGCCAGGGGTTGCCTTTTCTATAGTAAATTATTCAAAAAATAATTTTCTACTGTCGCAAATTTTAATTACGCCAGGGATTGCCTTTTCTATAGTAAATTATTCAAAAAATAATTTTTTACTGTCGCAAATTTTAAATATGCCAGGGATTGCCTTTTCTATAGTAAATTATTCAAAAATTAATTTTCAACTGTCGCAAATTTTAATTACGCCAGGGATTGCCTTTTCTATAGTAAATTATTCAAAAAATAATTTTCTACTGTCGCAAATTGTAATTACGCCAGGGATTGCCTTTTCTATAGTAAATTATTCAAAAAATAAATTTATACTGTCCAAAATTTTAATTACGCCAGGGATTGCCTTTTCTATAGTAAATTTTTCATAAAATAATTTTTTACTATCGCAAGTTTTAATTACGCCAGGGATTGCCTTTCTATAGTAAATTATTCAAAAAATAATTTTTTACTATCGCAAGTATTAATTGCGCCAGGGATTGCATTTTCTACAGTAAATTATTCAAAAAATAATTTTCTACTGTCGCAAATTGTAATTACGCCAGGGATTGCCTTTTCTATAGTAAATTATTCAAAAAATAATTTTTTACTGTCGCAAATTTTAAATATCCCAGGGATTGCCTTTTCTATAGTAAAATATTCAAAAAATAATTTTTTACTGTCGCAAATTTTAAATATCCCAGGGATTGCCTTTTCTATAGTAAATTATTCAAAAAATAATTTTCAACTGTCGCAAATTTCAAATCCGCCAGGGATTGCCTTTTCTATAGTAAATTATTCAAAAAATAATTTTCTACTGTTGCAAATTTTAATTGCGCCAGGGATTGCCTTTTCTATAGTAAATTATTCAAAAAATAATTTTTTACTGTCGCAAATTTTAAATATCCCAGGGATTGCCTTTTCTATAGTAAATTATTCAAAAAATAATTTTCAACTGTCGCAAATTTTAATTACGCCAGGGATTGCCCTTTCTATAGTAAATTATTCAAAAAATAATTTTCAACTGTCGCAAATTTTAATTGCGCCAGGGATTGCCTTTTCTATAGTAAATTATTCAAAAAATAATTTTTTACTCTCGCAAATTTCAAATTCGCCAGGTAAATTTTTCACAAATTAATTTTCTACTGTCGCAAATTTTAATTGCGCCAGGGATTGCCTTTTCTATAGTAAATTATTCAAAAAATACTTTTCTACTGTCGCAAATTTTAATTACGCCAGGGATTGCCTTTTCTATAGTAAATTATTCAAAAAATAATTTTTTACTGTCGCAAATTCTAAATATCCCAGGGATTGCCTTTTCTATAGTAAATTTTTCAAAATATTAATTTTTTACTGTCGAAAATTTTAATTACGCCAGGGATTGCCTTTTCTATAGTAAATTATTCAAAAATTAATTTTCAACTGTCGCAAATTTTAATTGCGCCAGGGATTGCCTTTTCTATAGTAAATTATTCAAAAAATAATTTTTTACTCTCGCAAATTTCAAATTCGCCAGGTAAATTTTTCACAAATTAATTTTCTACTGTCGCAAATTTTAATTGCGCCAGGGATTGCCTTTTCTATAGTAAATTATTCAAAAAATAATTTTCTACTGTCGCAAATTTTAATTACGCCAGGGATTGCCTTTTCTATGGTAAATTATTCAAAAAATAATTTTTTACTATCGCAAATTTTAAATATCCCAGGGATTGCCTTTTCTATAGTAAATTATTCAAAAATTAATTTTCAACTGTCGCAAATTTTAATTACGCCAGGGATTGCCTTTTCTATAGTAAATTATTCAAAAAATAATTTTCTACTGTCGCAAATTGTAATTACGCCAGGGATTGCCTTTTCTATAGTAAATTATTCAAAAAATAATTTTATACTGTCGCAAATTTTAAATACGCCAGGGATTGCCTTTTCTATAGTAAATTTTTCAAAAAATAATTTTTTACTATCGCAAGTTTTAATTGCGCCAGGGATTGCCTTTTCTATAGTAAAATATTCAAAAAATAATTTTTTACTGTCGCAAATTTTAAATATCCCAGGGATTGCCTTTTCTATAGTAAATTATTCAAAAAAAAAATTTTCAACTGTCGCAAATTTTAATTACGCCAGGGATTGCCTTTTCTATAGTAAATTATTCAAAAAATAATTTTCAAATGTCGCAAATTTTAATTGCGCCAGTAATTGCCTTTTCTATAGTAAATTATTCAAAAAATAATTTTTTACTCTCGCAAATTTCAATTTCGCCAGGTAAATTTTTCACAAATTAATTTTCTAGTGTCGCAAATTTTAATTGCGCCAGGGATTGCCTTTTCTATAGTAAATTATTCAAAAAATAATTTTCTACTCTCGCAAATTTTAATTACGCCAGGGATTGCCTTTTCTATAGTAAATTATTCAAAAAATAATTTTTTACTGTCGCAAATTTTAAATATCCCAGGGATTGCCTTTTCTATAGTAAATTATTCAAAAAATAATTTTCAACTGTCGCAAATTTTAATTACGCCAGGGGTTGCCTTTTCTATAGTAAATTATTCAAAAAATAATTTTCTACTGTCGCAAATTTTAATTACGCCAGGGATTGCCTTTTCTATAGTAAATTATTCAAAAAATAATTTTTTACTGTCGCAAATTTTAAATATCCCAGGGATTGCCTTTTCTATAGTAAATTATTCAAAAATTAATTTTCAACTGTCGCAAATTTTAATTACGCCAGGGATTGCCTTTTCTATAGTAAATTATTCAAAAAATAATTTTCTACTGTCGCAAATTGTAATTACGCCAGGGATTGCCTTTTCTATAGTAAATTATTCAAAAAATAAATTTATACTGTCGCAAATTTTAAATACGCCAGGGATTGCCTTTTCTATAGTAAATTATTCAAAAAATAATTTTCAACTGTCGCAAATTTTAATTACGCCAGGGGTTGCCTTTTCTATAGTAAATTATTCAAAAAATAATTTTCTACTGTCGCAAATTTTAATTACGCCAGGGATTGCCTTTTCTATAGTAAATTATTCAAAAAATAATTTTTTACTGTCGCAAATTTTAAATATCCCAGGGATTGCCTTTTCTATAGTAAATTATTCAAAAATTAATTTTCAACTGTCGCAAATTTTAATTACGCCAGGGATTGCCTTTTCTATAGTAAATTATTCAAAAAATAATTTTCTACTGTCGCAAATTGTAATTACGGCAGGGATTGCCTTTTCTATAGTAAATTATTCAAAAAATAAATTTATACTGTCGAAAATTTTAATTACGCCAGGGATTGCCTTTTCCATAGTAAATTTTTCATAAAATAATTTTTTACTATCGCAAGTTTTAAATACGCCAGGGATTGCCTTTTCTATACTAAATTATTCAAAAAATAATTTTTTACTATCGCAAGTATTAATTGCGCCAGGGATTGCATTTTCTACAGTAAATTATTCAAAAAATAATTTTCTACTGTCGCAAATTGTAATTACGCCAGGGATTGCCTTTTCTATAGTAAATTATTCAAAAAATAATTTTTTACTGTCGCAAATTTTAAATATCCCAGGGATTGCCTTTTCTATAGTAAATTATTCAAAAAATAATTTTTTACTGTCGCAAATTTTAAATATCCCAGGGATTTCCTTTTCTATAGTAAATTATTCAAAATATAATTTTCAACTGTCGCAAATTTCAAATCCGCCAGGGATTGCCTTTTCTATAGTAAATTATTCAAAAAATAATTTTCTACTGTTGCAAATTTTAATTGCGCCAGGGATTGCCTTTTCTATAGTAAATTATTCAAAAAATAATTTTTTACTGTCGCAAATTTTAAATATCCCAGGGATTGCCTTTTCTATAGTAAATTATTCAAAAAATAATTTTCAACTGTCGCAAATTTTAATTACGCCAGGGATTGCCTTTTCTATAGTAAATTATTCAAAAAATAATTTTCAACTGTCGCAAATTTTAATTGCGCCAGGGATTGCCTTTTCTATAGTAAATTATTCAAAAAATAATTTTTTACTCTCGCAAATTTCAATTTCGCCAGGTAAATTTTTCACAAATTAATTTTCTACTGTCGCAAATTTTAATTGCGCCAGGGATTGCCTTTTCTATAGAAAATTATTCAAAAAATACTTTTCTACTGTCGCAAATTTTAATTACGCCAGGGATTGCCTTTTCTATAGTAAATTATTCAAAAAATAATTTTTTACTGTCGCAAATTCTAAATATCCCAGGGATTGCCTTTTCTATAGTAAATTATTCAAAAAATAATTTTCCACTGTCGCAAATTTTAATTACGCCAGGGATTGCCTTTTCTATAGTAAATTATTCAAAAAATAATTTTCTACTGTCGCAAATTTTAAATACGCCAGGGATTGCCTTTTCTATAGTAAATTATTCAAAAAATAATTTTCAACTGTCGCAAATTTTAATTACGCCAGGGGTTGCCTTTTCTATAGTAAATTATTCAAAAAATAATTTTCTACTGTCGCAAATTTTAATTACGCCAGGGATTGCCTTTTCTATAGTAAATTATTCAAAAAATAATTTTTTACTGTCGCAAATTTTAAATATGCCAGGGATTGCCTTTTCTATAGTAAATTATTCAAAAATTAATTTTCAACTGTCGCAAATTTTAATTACGCCAGGGATTGCCTTTTCTATAGTAAATTATTCAAAAAATAATTTTCTACTGTCGCAAATTGTAATTACGCCAGGGATTGCCTTTTCTATAGTAAATTATTCAAAAAATAAATTTATACTGTCCAAAATTTTAATTACGCCAGGGATTGCCTTTTCTATAGTAAATTTTTCATAAAATAATTTTTTACTATCGCAAGTTTTAATTACGCCAGGGATTGCCTTTTCTATAGTAAATTATTCATAAAATAATTTTTTACTATCGCAAGTATTAATTGCGCCAGGGATTGCATTTTCTACAGTAAATTATTCAAAAAATAATTTTCTACTGTCGCAAATTGTAATTACGCCAGGGATTGCCTTTTCTATAGTAAATTATTCAAAAAATAATTTTTTACTGTCGCAAATTTTAAATATCCCAGGGATTGCCTTTTCTATAGTAAAATATTCAAAAAATAATTTTTTACTGTCGCAAATTTTAAATATCCCAGGGATTGCCTTTTCTATAGTAAATTATTCAAAAAATAATTTTCAACTGTCGCAAATTTCAAATCCGCCAGGGATTGCCTTTTCTATAGTAAATTATTCAAAAAATAATTTTCTACTGTTGCAAATTTTAATTGCGCCAGGGATTGCCTTTTCTATAGTAAATTATTCAAAAAATAATTTTTTACTGTCGCAATTTTAAATATCCCAGGGATTGCCTTTTCTATAGTAAATTATTCAAAAAATAATTTTCAACTGTCGCAAATTTTAATTACGCCAGGGATTGCCTTTTCTATAGTAAAATTATTCAAAAAATAATTTTCAACTGTCGCAAATTTTAATTGCGCCAGGGATTGCCTTTTCTATAGTAAATTATTCAAAAAATAATTTTTTACTCTCGCAAATTTCAATTTCGCAGGTAAATTTTTCACAAATTAATTTTCTACTGTCGCAAATTTTAATTGCGCCAGGGATTGCCTTTTCTATAGTAAATTATTCAAAAAATACTTTTCTACTGTCGCAAATTTTAATTACGCCAGGGATTGCCTTTTCTATAGTAAATTATTCAAAAAATAATTTTTTACTGTCGCAAATTCTAAATATCCCAGGGATTGCCTTTTCTATAGTAAATTATTCAAAAAATAATTTTCCACTGTCGCAAATTTTAATTACGCCAGGGATTGCCTTTTCTATAGTAAATTATTCAAAAAATAATTTTCTACTGTCGCAAATTTTAATTACGCCAGGGATTGCCTTTTCTATAGTAAATTATTCAAAAAATAATTTTTTACTGTCGCAAATTTTAAATATCCCAGCGATTGCCTTTTCTATAGTAAATTATTCAAAAATTAATTTTCAACTGTCGCAAATTTTAATTACGCCAGGGATTGCCTTTTCTATAGTAAATTATTCAAAAAATAATTTTTTACTGTCGCAAATTTTAATTACGCCAGGGATTGCCTTTTCTATAGTAAATTATTCAAAAAATAATTTTTTACTGTCGCAAATTTTAAATATCCCAGGGATTGCCTTTTCTATAGTAAATTATTCAAAAATTAATTTTCAACTGTCGCAAATTTTAATTACGCCAGGGATTGCCTTTTCTACAGTAAATTTTTCAAAATATTAATTTTTTACTGTCGAAAAATTTTAATTACGCCAGGGATTGCCTTTTCTATAGTAAATTATTCAAAAATTAATTTTCAACTGTCGCAAATTTTAATTGCGCCAGGGATTGCCTTTTCTATAGTAAATTATTCAAAAAATAATTTTTCTACTGTCGCAAATTTGAATTGCGCCAGGGATTGCCTTTTCTATGGTAAATTATTCAAAAAATAATTTTTTACTATCGCAAATTTTAAATATCCCAGGGATTGCCTTTTCTATAGTAAATTATTCAAAAATTAATTTTCAACTGTCGCAAATTTTAATTACGCCAGGGATTGCCTTTTCTATAGTAAATTATTCAAAAAATAATTTTCTACTGTCGCAAATTGTAAATTACGCCAGGGATTGCCTTTTCTATAGTAAAATTATTCAAAAAATAATTTTATACTGTCGCAAATTTTAAATACGCAAGGGATTGCCTTTTCTATAGTAAATTTTTCAAAAAATAATTTTTTACTATCGCAAGTTTTAATTACGCCAGGGATTGCCTTTTCTATAGTAAATTTTTCAAAAAATAATTTTCTACTGTCGCAAATTTTAGTTACGCCAGGGATTGCCTTTTCTACAGTAAATTTTTCAAAATATAAATTTTTTACTGTCGAAAATTTTAATTACGCCAGGGATTGCCTTTTCTATAGTAAATTTTTCATAAAATAATTTTTTTACTATCGCAAGTTTTAATTACGCCAGGGATAGCCTTTTCTATAGTAAATTATTCAAAAAATAATTTTTTACTATCGCAAGTTTTAATTGCGCCAGGGATTGCCTTTTCTACAGTAAATTATTCAAAAAATAATTTTCTACTGTCGCAAATTGTAATTACGCCAGGGATTGCCTTTTCTATAGAAAATTATTCAAAAAATAATTTTTTACTGTCGCAAATTTTAAATATCCCAGGGATAGCCTTTTCTATAGTAAATTATTCAAAAAATAATTTTTTACTGTCGCAAATTTTAAATATCCCAGGGATTGCCTTTTCTATAGTAAATTATTCAAAAAATAATTTTCAACTGTCGCAAATTTTAAATCCGCCAGGGATTGCCTTTTCTATAGTAAATTATTCAAAAAATAATTTTCTACTGTTGCAAATTTTAATTGCGCCAGGGATTGCCTTTTCTATAGTAAATTATTCAAAAAATAATTTTTTTACTGTCGCAAATTTTAAATATCCCAGGGATTGCCTTTTCTATAGTAAATTATTCAAAAAATAATTTTCAACTGTCGCAAATTTTAATTACGCCAGGGATTGCCTTTTCTATAGTAAATTATTCAAAAAATAATTTTCAACTGTCGCAAATTTTAACTGCGCCAGGTATTGCCTTTTCTATAGTAAATTATTCAAAAAATAATTTTTTACTCTCGCAAATTTCAATTTCGCCTGGTAAATTTTTCACAAATTAATTTTCTACTGTCGCAAATTTTAATTGCGCCAGGGATTGCCTTTTCTATAGTAAATTATGCAAAAAATAATTTTCTACTGTCGCAAATTTTTAATTACGCCAGGGATTGCCTTTTCCATAGTAAATTATTCAAAAAATAATTTTTTTACTGTCGCAAATTTTAAATATCCCAGGGATTGCCTTTTCTATAGTAAATTATTCAAAAAAATAATTTTCAACTGTCGCAAATTTTAATTACGCCAGGGATTGCCTTTTCTATAGTAAATTATTCAAAAAATAATTTTCTACTGTCGCAAATTTTAATTACGCCAGGGATTGCCTTTTCTATAGTAAATTATTCAAAAAATAATTTTTTTACTGTCGCAAATTTTAAATATCCCAGGGATTGCCTATTCTATAGTAAATTATTCAAAATTAATTTTCAACTGTCGCAAATTTTAATTACGCCAGGGATTGCCTTTTCTATAGTAAATTATTCAAAAAATAATTTTTTATTGTCGCAAATTTTAATTACGCCAGGGATTGCCTTTTCTATAGTAAATTATTAAAAAAATAATTTTTTTACTGTCGCAAATTTTAATTACGCCAGGGATTGCCTTTTCTATAGTAAATTATTCAAAAAATAATTTTCTACTGTTGCAAATTTTAATTGCGCCAGGGATTGCCTTTTCTATAGTAAATTATTCAAAAAATAATTTTTACTGTCGCAAATTTTAATTACGCCAGGGATTGCCTTTTCTATAGTAAATTATTCAAAAAATAATTTTTTACTGTCGCAAATTTTAATTACGCCAGGGATTGCCTTTTCTATAGTAAATTATTCAAAAAATAATTTTTTACTGTCGCAAATTTTAAATATCCCAGGGATTGCCTTTACTATAGTAAATTATTCAAAAAATAATTTTTTACTCTCGCAAATTTCAATTTCGCCAGGTAAATTTTTCACAAATTAATTTTCTACTGTCGCAAATTTTAATTGCGCCAGGGATTGCCTTTTCTACAGTAAATTATTCAAAAAATAATCTTTTACTGTCGCAAATTTTAAATATCCCAGGATTGCCTTTTCTATAGTAAATTATTCAAAAAATAATTTTTTACTCTCGCAAATTTCAATTTCGCCAGGTAAGTTTTTCACAAATTAATTTTCTACTGTCGGAAATTTTAATTACGCCAGGGATTGCCTTTTCTATAGTAAATTATTCAAAAAATAATTTTCAACTGTCGCAAATTTTAATTGCGCCAGGGATTGCCTTTTCTATAGTAAATTATTCAAAAAATAATTTTCTACTGTCGCAAATTTTAAGTGCGCCAGGGATTGCCTTTTCTATAGTAAATTATTCAAAAAAAAATTTTCTACTGTTGCAAATTTTAATTGCGCCAGGGATTGCCTTTTCTATAGTAAATTATTCAAAAAATAATTTTTTACTGTCGCAAATTTTATATATCCCCAGGGATTGCCTTTTCTATAGTAAATTATTCAAAAATAATTTTCAACTGTCGCAAATTTTAATTACGCCAGGGACTGCCTTTTCTACAGTAAATTATTCAAAAAATAATTTTATACTGTCGCAAATTTTAAATATCCCAGGGATTGCCTTTTCTATAGTAAATTATTCAAAAAATAATCTTCAACTGTCGCAAATTTTTATTACGCCAGGGATTGCCTTTTCTATAGTAAATTATTCAAAAAATAATTTTCAACTGTCGCAAATTTTAATTGCGCCAGGGATTGCCTTTTCTATAGTAAATTATTCAAAAAATAAATTTTTACTCTCGCAAATTTCAATTTCGCCAGGTAAATTTTTCACAAATTAATTTTCTACTGTCGCAAATTTTAGTTGCGCCAGGGATTGCCTTTTCTACAGTAAATTATTCAAAAAATAATTTTTTACTGTCGCAAATTTTAAATATCCCAGGGATTGCCTTTTCTATAGTAAATTATTCAAAAAATAATTTTCAACTGTCGCAAATTTTAATTGCGCCAGGGATTGCCTTTTCTATAGTAAATTATTCAAAAAATAATTTTCTACTGTCGCAAATTTTAATTACGCCAGGGATTGCCTTTTCTATAGTAAATTATTCAAAAATAATTTTTTTACTGTCGCATATTTTAAATATCCCAGGGATTGCCTTTTCTATAGTAAATTATTCAAAAAATAATTTTTACTTTCGCAAATTTTAATTACGCCAGGGATTGCCTTTTCTATAGTAAATTATTCAAAAAATAATTTTTTACTGTCGCAAATTTTAATTACGCCAGGGATTGCCTTTTCTATAGTAAATTATTCAAAAAATAATTTTCTACTGTTGCAAATTTTAATTGCGCCAGGGATTGCCTTTTCTATAGTAAATTATTCAAAAAATAATTTTTTACTGTCGCAAGTTTTAATTACGCCAGGGATTGCCTTTTTCTATAGTAAATTATTCAAAAAATAATTTTTTACTCTCGCAAATTTCAATTTCGCCAGTTAAATTTTTCACAAATTAATTTTCTACTGTCGCAAATTTTAATTACGCCAGGGATTGCCTTTTCTATAGTAAATTATTCAAAAAATAAATTTTTACTCTCGCAAATTTCAATTTCGCCAGGTAAATTTTTCACAATTAATTTTCTACTGTCGCAAATTTTAGTTGCGCCAGGGATTGCCTTTTCTACAGTAAATTATTCAAAAAATAATTTTTTACTGTCGCAAATTTTAAATATCCCAGGGATTGCCTTTTCTATAGTAAATTATTCAAAAAATAATTTTCAACTGTCGCAAATTTTAATTGCGCCAGGGATTGCCTTTTCTATAGTAAATTATTCAAAAAATAATTTTTTACTTTCGCAAATTTTAATTACGCCAGGGATTGCCTTTTCTATAGTAAATTATTCAAAAAATAATTTTTTACTGTCGCAAATTTTAATTACGCCAGGGATTGCCTTTTCTATAGTAAATTATTCAAAAAATAATTTTTCTACTGTCGCAAATTTTAATTGCGCCAGGGATTGCCTTTTCTATAGTAAATTATTCAAAAAATAAATTTTTACTCT
>CAWVNZ010001134.1:0-23504 GCA_963930735.1 Dioctria linearis
TTCTTCAAAACGAGGCCCATCACCTGCACAATTTTTGGCATACCTGATGCAAGGCAACGTTGCAACTTCCACATTTCATTGTAGTGTTTTTGTGACATAATCCACAGCGGCTTTGTTTATTTTGTTTGATTATGTGATGTACCTTGCCGTCTAACCTAATACTAGGTATCAGAGCTTTCATTACCGAGCTAGAACTTGTAAGTAAACCAGCCATCAGAAGATATGTTGTCACAATGTATCTTGTAAATTATGACAAATCATGCGAGTTGTTTTTTCTTGAAACTGGGGATAATTTGTACAGCTGGAATGCGTTGTTAACACAAACATTGATGGGAAACAAAGGTAATTGCCAATGCCATCCTTTCAGGCGTATCGAAATTCGGTAGCATCAAACATTTTGATCCAAGCGATCCACCCCGCCCATGTATCGGTTGTAATTAACGATGCAACGAGGTTGGTCGATATCCTTCTTCTGTTTATCTGTTTACTTTTCCAACAGGCTCCACACCACATTGAGTTGACGCAACAGTAACAATGTTGTTGTCGTTGTATCGCACGAGAGTAATATCCGATAAAGTATCTGTACATTGATTGTAGGATCCTCTCCTAGTCTTGTTCATTTCTTTCTGATTTTTCAAAGGCACGTTTTCTATTCTATTCGCTCTAATCGTCCCTGTTGCATCGTGGCCTAATTTCTTTATTTCATCTAAAAGCGGCAACGAAGTAAAAAAATTATCCATGTAAAAACTGTAAGTGGCTGTTGCGAGTTTTGATATAAGATCTAATACGACAGCAGCACGGACACCGAGTTCTGGATGGGTGTTTCCGGTACTTGCTCCTTGATAGAGCTCTCCATAGATCAAGTAGCCGAGACGATTACAAATAAACCAGTTTTTATAGCCAAATCTAATTGGTTTTCCATGGATGTGTTGTTTAGTGCTATGTTTTCCATAATATGGTATCATAGACTCGTCTATGCTCAAGTTTCTATCGCCGCCGGGATAATATTTTAGCCATTTTTTGTTGAGAAGATTCCAAAGAGGATGAACTTTCGCGAATTTATCATTTAGAGCAAGATTATTGTTGTCAGCAACGTGGAAATATCGCAATAATTGTTCAAATCTGTTTCTCGACATAGCAGATGCCACTCCATGAAAATTACAGTCAACACTTTGCTCCCAGTACATCCGGTATCTTGCTACAGAATTGTATCCTGACAACATTAGGATACCGATAAAACGCTTGATTTCTAAAGTGGTAACTGCCCTTCTGAATTGCGTTTTTTTCATTTTCTGAACGCAGAAATTCAAAAACTTCTTCAAAAAAAAGAGTTCAAAAAATTTAACAGAATTATTGAGATCTTGTCGAAAACTAGGGGGATCAGATTCTTTTTCCGGTTTTTCTGGAATATCTACAGGTCTCCACTTTCTTGTGGCGATACACCTTTTCTTGCGGAGAGGAGGATTCACTGATTACGTACTAGCAATTGATTCATCAGGTTCATATACAAAGGAATGATCTGGAAAGTCAGCTACTACTACTAGTCCTTGTTTAGTTGATACCGTGGCACGAAATTCAGCCTCTGCTAAGAGCTGGCGCCTTGCCAAATTATTTATATTACCAGATTCTTCATCACCACTATCTTCATCACTATTATTGTTATTATCCGGAGGTATTATGTATATGTCCCCCGCTAGTACATCGTCATATTCTTCTAAATGCATAATAATATCATTTACTGTAAATCTGAATAAAAGAAATGAAATAATCGAGTAAAATTCATTGCCCTCCTTTTAAGATTTTACATAGGTATATAATCCTACTGTTCCAATAATGGAACAGTATAAATAAAAGGAAAAACAAATATCAAAATAACTTTATTTTCGATATATTCTTATAATAAAGTATAACTCAAGCTACGATGCAGAAAATAACATAAAACAGTGGACGATATCGTATGATAAATAAAAAATACTTACATTGCACCACGAGGCATTTTTTCATAGAAAACTTCCTAAAACAAGTGAAAATGTGCTACGAATGTCAAATAATGTAAGTCGAATCTGACACCCAATAACTTTAGTTTTACCAGAATACAAAAAGATATATTGGGTGCGTTCGCGTAAAAATAATGAAAAATTAAAATGTTACCGATCCAAAAATGGAACATTGGGAATATATGGGTTAAACAAACTCTGTTTGCAACTCAATACTCTATAAATATGCTTAGTGTAAAATTACACACGCGAATAAATATTCAGCAACTTTTGTGCAATATTACATTGTCGTTGACAGACTTCAAAAAATCATTAAAACTACAATGTTAAACTTGTGGTTGTATATGTACATACATTAATGTCAGACAAAGAATCAGTCAAATTCAGCCATCGTGTAGACGGACGAACATTCAGAAATCAAAATAATTTTTAATATTTTGCATGTGTGGGTCTCAAATCCATCTGATGTGTTACAAATGGAAAGACAACTTAGTATACCCTAAAATTTCATTTGCTAAAATTTAGAAAATATTTGAAAATATTTATTTCAAAAAATTTTACAAAAACATTTCATAGATCAAAAACACGGGGGCAAAAGAATTGATGTAAGTAAATGCAAAGACCTGGCTTTATTTTCTCTTCGTAAAAATCCATAATTACTGATCTTGATGATGACTTTGCAGTTGTTGCTTCCACAGTTGGTGATGAGCCTACTTCAGTGGATGGTTGGATATCGTCTATTGGCTGAGAGTAAGCAACAAATACGGTGGCAATAAATAAAATAAGTGAGAAGTTCATCTTGTTATAAATAAATGATCGTCCTGAATCTATTTGGAGTTCACTGATATTTCTCTTGACAAATGGCTTTATGTCTATGATTTTGGTAACGATCTCATTTCCTTTTATACTAAATATCATCGATTGGCATCGATTGGTAGTGATTGGCATATCAATTAAGTTTTCCAAACTCTTTTCTTTCTACATCTGTGTCAACAGGAAAAATATTTCTTGGATAAAAAAAATTTTATTTTTATATTTTGACGAATGTGTTAAGCCAAATTCGCAGATCAGGTGCTTATTTGTATTACTAATGACGCAGTTAAATTTAAACATTTGTTGTTTTGACTAAGTTAGTATTAATAACAATAAAATAAACAGCAGTTGTTATAATATAGACCCCCTTGTCGAAGTCTGGAATCTACGTCGAACGCACTCTTCCATTATGAAGATTTACGCATTTTGAATTACCTTGATCAATTCAGTTATTTTTTGGAGATATTTTGCGCCGTGGAAATGTTTCCTTATATGGCTTTATTTCAATGTTATATTTCAAGCTGTTATGCTCCATTTTGCTCAACGACCTGCCATAAATACATGACAAATAGCTCAAAATGAGATTCTAAAACATATTCTAAACCTGCTTTGGACTGTTTTCACTAACTTTTCTCACTTCATTTTTGTTTTATTTACTTTTTTCACTCACTTCTGAAGAAGACAATGATTTTTTTAAAAAAGTTATGTGAATCGATTTGAAAATAAATTACTAAAGTCAATTTCATAGGTGTGTTGAATGATCCTATGAAGGCACACTGCTTCGAATTATTTTCATAGCAAACATTTTCATCCGCAAACATAAGAAAAGCTAACGATCTGGATAAATTCGCGGCCTTAATGCTACTCAACTTTTCCAATTGTTTTGATAATGTTGACAATTATGTGTTCTCACACAAAAGCTTTCAACGTCCTTTAACTTTGATACTATCTCCGCTCAGATGATAAAAAAAAATATTCGGACGTAGTCAGGGAGTAAAAGTGGATAATACATTATCTGCCACTAAAGCGCGGAGTTCCTCAAGGGTCCATCGTAGGGTTCCTTACTGTTCAGCTTATTTATTAGTGATCTGCCGTTGGTCATGTGAAATCCGTGTGTTCATCTTTATGCAGACGACGTGCAAATATATTTATTTGAAGACTGTATAACTCATTTAAATTTCGATATGGATAGACCATGCATATAGGTCCAATAATAATAGGCTGCTGCTGAACCCCGTAAAATTACAATTTATCATCTTTTACAATAGCGTACTCAATGATCTCGATGTCCTATAAGTATTTTTAAATGGTTTTACAATATCTAGGTCAAGTAAAGCGAACATTGGAATTGCTCTTAACTAAGATATGCGACGATCTTCCCTAATAGTACACGCTTAAAACTAGTAAAAGCATTCATCATGCTTCATTTCACCTTTGGTACTTTTAGTCTTTCCTAAGCAATTAACCTGTGCTCTCGTAAAATAGAAATAGCTTTCAATGATTGCATACGTTATATTTTTGGGCTTCGAAGATTTGATCATGTTTGGCCTTTTCCATTGCGACTACTATGAGTTCTTCCCTGAACTCATATCTAGTGCGTAAGGGTTTAGTGTCTTTAAATCGTTTGCCAGAAAATATGTTATTATTATTTTGTGATGGTAATAAGAATGAATGAAAGAGATAAATGCAATCCATTAACTATTTTTGACTTATCTATCTATTCTAAGAAAATTCTTTTTGAAATTGTCTTTGAAAAAGAAATGTAGATATACGTTTTCAATAATTGCTGAAATTTAGCCATCCGATTTGATTGTGCATTTAAACAAATTTGTGCAAAATTACACAATCTCACTCACACATATACGGTTTTGGTGTCAAAGTAAACAGTTTCGGTATAAAATTAAACAAACTCTGTTTGCAACTCAATACTCTATAAATATGCTTAGTGTAAAATTACACACGCGAATAAATATTCAGCAACTTTTGTGTAATATTACATTGTCGTTGACAAACTTCACAAAATCATTAAAAGTACAATGTTAAACTTATGGTTGTATATGTACATACATTAATGTCAGACGAAGAATCAGTCAAACGCAATCATCGTGTGCACAGACGGACGGACGAACAGACGAACATTCAAATCAATCTTATGTGTTACAAACGAATTGGCAGCTTAGTATACCCTAAAATTTCATCTTGGGTATAAGAAAATGAAATTAAGAATATATTTGAAAATATTTATTTTAGAAAATTTTACAAAAAAACAATTAATAGATTAGTCAAAAAAAGGCGGGCACAAAATGGAGAATATGCACCTGAACGGCTTAATTTTCTCGTCAACAGATTTGACAATGTCTAGTGCTTCGGATATTCTGGATGGCTTTTCAGTTGTTGCTTGTGCAGCGTCAGTTGGCGGTTGAGAGGTAGAGGTTGCTTCCTCAGTTGTTGATGAGTCTACTTCAGTGGATGGTTGAACATCGTCTATTGGCTGAGTGGTTGAATAGGCAACAAATACGATGGCAATAAGTAAAATAAGCGAAAACTTCATCTTGTTATAAATAAATGATCGTCCTGAATCTATATGGAGTTCACTGATATTTCTCTTGACAAATGGCTTTATGTCTATGATTTTGGTAACTATCTCATTTCCTTTTATACTAAATATTATCGATTGGTAGTTATTGGCATATCAATTAAGTTTTCCAAACTCTTTTGTTTCTACATTTGCGTAAACAGGAAAAATATTTCTTGGATAAATAAAATTTTATTTTTAAATTTTGACGATTGTGTTAAGCCAAATTCGCAGATCAGGTGATTATTTGTATTACTAATGACGCAGTTAAATTTAAACATTTGTTGTTTTGACTAAGCTAGTATTAATAACTATAAAAAAACAGCAGTTGTTATAATATAGACCCCTTTGTCGAAGTCTGGAATCTACGTCGAACGTACTCTCCCATTATGAAGATTTACGCATTTTGAATTACCTTGATCAATTCAATTATTTTTTGGAGATATTTTGCGCCGTGGCAATGTTTCCATATATGTAGGTATAAATTCGATTAATAGAGTCGACGATTGTTTTTTATAGTAAACAGCAAAAGGTAGGTTGCGCAGGAACCGATATTCTGCAGTTTGCTATATGATTATTCGATAAGAAATAATGTGAGCTACACAGGACTAACCTTTTAGAAAATCCAGCATGACGACTTCTAAACCTTGGGTCAACTTTAACTTGAGATATACTCAGAGAGCTGTTTGTAGGAAAATTTTTCTCCCATCGAATTTTCTACGGGAAGGTACAAGTGGTATAAATACTTTCAAGCATTCGTGTAAATTTGCTTTCCACTCCAGAATTTAATTTTACTAAAGATCTTAGATCTTTTTTTGTTTAAATTTATTTAATTTTTGCTTGTCTAGTACTCTGTCATACATTTTGAAGTCATAGCATTAATCTTGGATATTTTTTTGTATCGCAAGCATGGAGAGCAAGGTGGCCCATTATGCTCACCTACTAAGTAGAGGAAGCTATAAAAACAAAAAAGAGGAAAAAGGGTAGGACCGTGCCGAAGTGAGAGCCGAACCCACAATTTCTGAGATGGTAGTCAGCACGCTTACCAAATGAGTTACAGAGGTCATGAGCATTGTTCGATGATATATTTTGGATACATGTGTATTGCGTTATCCCTATCCCGCCTTTTACAATTTATAATCAATAATAGTAGCTAAGAAGTACAGAAACAGCAGTAGCGTCCACGAGACACCCTAGCAAATCTTGGGGAGAAGACCCAAAATGAGATCTACTGGTTTGAGTCTTTATCGTCAACACGACGTGTACTAGAAAGACATTCACCTTAATTTACAGGATCTGTAAACTTCCCAAATTAACTAAAAATTTAATAAAAAAAACCGTAAATTAAGGAAAAATTTGAAAATATTTATTTCAGGAAATTTTATAAAAAAAATTTCATAGATCTTTATGCCTTCATGTCCCTTCAGATAACCAACTTCCAAACACCATTACAGAACACCCATTTTATTGACTTTCCGATAATATCGAAGAGGCCTAGTTTTTGTAGTATTTTACTGGCATTGTGCCCTAACGCAATAGCAGCATCAACTTTTTTTTTCCTCATTCTAATGACAGATAATCAATTCTGGAGGGTGATTCTGATCTTTTGTCGTACTTTAATGTCAAAATATACGCCTAAACGAAATGAACCTTTTTTACTGATTTTTTCGTGTTGTTATCCAACTCAGCAAGCTTTGCATTACATAGAATGAACTGAAAATGACACTTCGCATTACAAATTCAAAATATTATTTCGAATTTAAGCACTTGTATTGCTCTAATTAGATGTGGAATATAAATTTACCACAATATAAAATTTTTGTCACAACCACGGAAGCAGTTGACTAATTTGTCGTACTTTTAGGCGTGTATTTTGACATTAATTCATGCAAATTCATTTTGATTTATTTTGCGGTTGATGAAATGGATAAATTAAAATGAATATGGTGAATATAAAAGTACGACAAATTTGAGGTTTAATGTCAGAATATGTGACTAAAATATGCGCCTAAGCTCCGACAAAGAGATCAGAATCACCGCCTGGTCTACTTCTTTTCTTTTTTCAGAATTAAAGCAACGAAGGAGGCAGGCAGTCTCCTTGCGTCTTCTTGCTTGCAAGCGTCATTTTTAATTTTAATTTGTTTTTTCTTATTTTTTTTTATATGTTTTTTGACGTTTCGTTATTGAATTTTTTGTGATATTAGGTTAAGAAAATTGAATTATTAATAAATTTTATATTTGAAATTTGCAAAAGACTGAGTTGTCCATTTTTACCGGCATCCTCCCTCCTACGTTCGAGACTAGATCTCACACAGCCAATGGCATGATTTCAAGCGAATTCGATAAATCTTTTAGGATGGCCAGCGTGTTCTACGGACCTAAACACCCAATGGAGAATATTTGGGGAATTTTGGTTCGGCTAGTTTACGCTGACCAATGCCAATTCAGCACAGTTGAAGAACTGAAACATGCAATCGTTGAAGAATGGGGGCAAATTGGATATCCAGTTGGTAAAAAAAAAACAAATTTTAAGTATGAACAGAAGAATTTTAGATGCAGTGAAACCAAATAAATTATCAACAATTAAAAAAAGTTGCGTTTTCATGTGATCTTACTAGCGGAGTTATAATTATGCAACAGCAGAAATTTCGGAATTCTTAGAGAATATTTAACTATCTTTACGGTTAATGCAGACTTGGCATAATGTAAGTACTTTGTTCGTTGGCGAGAATTTTTCGTGGAAGGAGTTTTTCAAATTTCAATTTAATAAAATAAGTAAAAAACTAGTTTTCAAACAAAACTGAGACCAAGCCGCATGCAAAAGTAGAAAATAAACTTTTCTTCACACACAGAGGTGGACTCAGATATTTTGATTGGGACATTTCTCTTCGTGAATCAAATCACTTATTACCCCTGATTGACCATACTGAAATATATCGGTGATTCTCAGCGAATAAAATCTGAGTCCACCTCTGTGTGTGAAGAAAAGTTTATTTTCTACTTTTTCATGCGGCTTGGCCTCAGTTTTGTTTGAAAACTCGTTTTTTACTTATTTTATTTTCTGCCTTTTTCACGTTAACTAAATTGTTATTACGTGCTGCATGGAGATATTTTACAACAATTTTATGACGGCTGAAAAGACACTGATTTAATGAATTTTCCCGATTTTCCATGTTTTCCACAAACTTTTCCTATTACTATGATTTTTTTTTAAAACTTTACATGAATTTTCCTCCATTTTTCATGCAAGTTTTCATGATTGTTGAAGAGCAAGTATTAATGCCAGTAGGACAGAAAAAAAATGATTCCGCATAGCTTAGTCGGAAAATTTCGGGAATTCGAGAAAAATTGGAAAATTCAGCACTTTTCCTGAAACAGATTTATCACTAATCATATCGATGAAAATTTTTCCGATGATTTTTCCGCTTTTCCGTGCTTTCCATGGAATTTTCCAAAAAAAGCAACTTTATGCAACTCTTTTCGCTGTACAACTTTGTCTTTGGTTGCAAAATGCTCAAACGCTTCCTTGGTCGGAAAAACTCCGGAAAAGTGTTTTACATAAATTTTTTCTGCAAGTTTTCACCATTGTCGGAGAGAAAGTTATAATGCCAGTTGATAGAGAACTTGATCCTGCATATTTTAGAAACCTTTTTTACCGGAAAATTTTCCGGAAAAGTCGAAAAATTCCGGGAAATTTTTTCAGAAAAATCGGAAAAATCTGCATTTTTCCTGAAACGGATTTATCACTAATCAAATTTGTACCAAATTTTCAAATGATTTTTCCCGATTTTTCGGGTTTTGAGTAGAAATTTCCGGTTCAAATTTTGGTAGATTCAATTGCCACGCAACATGAACTTGTGTGCCAAATTTCAGCTCGTTGTGATGACGAAAAGTGTGTCTACGAAACTGTCGAAAATAGTAAAAAAGAAATATACAGACAGACAAATTCGTGTACGAGTTAAAGGGACGGACTGGCCTAAAAAATAAGAAAACTTCGAATTTTTGGGTGGATTTATAATTTTGCAACAGAGTACAGGACAGCCGTAAGGTAATGTAATTGTAGAAAATCAAATGATATGTATACCTTGAAAAAGGGTTTTGGAGTCCACACTAAATTATAGGGATTAATATGTACATCGAGCCTTCATTCTTTTATTGACTTCTTTCATATTTCAAAGACACCACGTAATCTTAGAATACCCCTAGTATTCTACTAGTGGCTTACAAAGCCAACCCATTATAAAACTATAAAGCTATAAAAGTGAAAAGAAGTGGAAAAGTGCATCCACGTAGGTATTGTTCGGCGGAGATATATTTTGGGTGAATATGTGCCTATCACACTAGCTACGCCGATTTTTCACATATCCTTTAGAAAATCCTGTGAAGCAGTCTCAAAATGAAATCTCGTGGTTTGAAACTTTATCGTCAACACAGCTCGTACTAGAAAGATACGCACCTTAATTTATATGAACTATGTTTAAACTGCCCAAATCAACTAAAAATGTGACGAAAAATGGTAGATTAAGGAAATAGTTGAAAATTTTTATTTCAGAAAATTTTCAAGGATCCATGCTTTATTTATATATTTTTTTTCTTTTTCCTCCTTCTTAAAAAAATTCTTTTGATAGGTTATCGTATGCTTTAATGGCAGCTAGCTAGTATAGTTTAGTAGTTTATACTAAAGTAATTACATTCTTATTTTTATTTTCTCCCCTTTATTAATTTATTTTTGTTTTTTTTTCATGTACATTTATGTATAATTTCCACACTTAAGTATGACGTATGACATGGAGATTGTTGTTATCTTATTTAGAACGGAGGAAATAAATCCATTGGAGCTATATTTTTGTCCTGACACCTATTTATCTCATAATGATCATTGCAGTACACCATTTTTTCTGGCTTTTCAAAAACGTGTTTTATGGTTGGACTTGCTCCAGCTGCTTTAGTTGTCGATTGAGTTACTTCAGTTTTTGTAGAGTTTTCTTCCTCAGCTGCAGCTGTAGAGCTTGCTTCTTTAGATGCTGTAGAAGGAGCTTTCTCAGTTGTTGAAGAGGCTACTTCAGCGGATGGTAGACTTATGATAAATATTGGCTGAGAGGTTGAATAGGCAACAAATACGATGGCAATAAGTAAAATAAGTAAAATCTTCATCTTGTTTAAAATAACTGATCACCCTGAATCTATCACCAGTTCACTCTTGACTAGTGGAATGATACCTATGATTTGGGTAACGATTTCGTTTCCTTTTATACTAAATATCATCGATTTGATGTTATTGTCATATCAATTAAGTTTTGTCAAACTCCTTTGTTTCTACATCTTTGTCAATATATTTTTTGGGTAAATAAAACTGTTTTTTTTCTTTTTTAATTTTGACGAATGGCATAAGCCAAATTCGCAGATCAGGTGATTATTTGTGTTACTAATGACACAATTAAATGTAAACATTTCTTGTTTTAATTGCGCTATCATTAATAACTATGAGAAACAGCAGCTGCTATACTATAGGCCCCCTTGAAAAGTTTGGAATCTACTTCGGACGCACTCTTCCATTATGAAGATTTACGCACTTAGGGTAATATAAAGACCTTGATCGGTTGAATTATTCGCTGGAGATATTCTGAGCCGCGGCAATGTTTCCATATATGTAGGTATAGATTCAATTAGTAGAGTCGACGATTAGTTTTTTAATAAGCAGCAAAAGTTAGGTAGAGCAGGTACCGATATTCCGTCGGTTGCTATAAGATTATCCGATAAGAATTAATGAGGGCTTCACAGGACGAACCTTTTAGAAAACCCGGCCTGACGCCTTCCTCTCCTTGGGTAAACTTAAACTTGAGATATACTCAGATAACTGTTGCAGGAAAAGTTTTCCTTGCTCTCCCGTCCAATCTTCTGGGGGATGTTACAAGTGCTCTGAATACTTTCAAAGAGTGGCTTGGATCTCCTATCAGTTAGTTTGACAAGATATAATTTTACTATCGGCATGCTATTGGTAGGATTAAAAGCGGGCTATATTTGCACGTTTGGCTGTTCTTCAAATTGCTGCAAAAAATTTTTAAGGAAATGATTTTTCCATCTGAACAGCTGCTAGTAATCTACAGATTTTCTTCAACATATCCAGCACATCCAGAATAAAATCTACTGATTTGGACCTTTATTCTTAACACGGCGTGTACTAGAAAGACACTTAATTTATACACGATCTGTGCTTAATGTAAACTGCCAACATTAATTAAAAATTTAACAAAAAAAGCAGTAAATTAAGGAAATATTTGAAAATATTTATTTCAGAAAATTTTACAAAAAAAATTCACAGATCCTTATGCCTTATTGTCCTTGCAGATAGTTAACTGCCAAATACCATTGCAGAGCACCCATTTTACTGGCTTTGTAATAATATCGAAAAGACCGGGTTTTTTGGATGGCTTTGCAGTTGTTGCTTGTGCAGCTTCAGTTGGCGATTGAGTTATTTCAGTTACTGTAGAGGTTGCTTCTTCAGTTACTGTAGAGGTTGCTTCTTCAGTTACTGTAGAGGTTGCTTCTTCAGTTACTGTAGAGGTTGCTTCTTCAGTTACTGTAGAGGTTGCTTCTTCAGCTGCAGCTGTAGGGCTTGTTTCTTCAGCTACAATAGAGGTTGCTTCCTCAGTTGGTGATGAGCCTATTTCAGTGGATGGTTGGACATCGTCTATTGGCTGAGAGGTTGTATAGGCAACAAATGCGATGGCAATAAGTACAATAAGTGAAAACTTCATCTTGTTAGAAATAACTGATCGTCCTGAATCTATCTGCAGTTCACTGATACCTCTCTTGACAAGTGGCTTGACGTCTACGATTTTGGTAGCAATTTCTTTTCCTTATATACAAATTATCAGAGATGAACAATTATTGATGTATCAATTAGACTACCAGATTTTTTTTTCCTCCATCTCTGTCAATAGAAAAGTTATTTGCTAGGTAAATAATATGTTTTTTTTCTTTGCTTCTTCTTATTTTGACGAATGAACGCCTTAAACCAAAGTCGCAGTTAAAATTATTAATTCTGTTACTAACGTTATACACAAATGCAAATATTTGTTGTTTTGATGAAGCAGCTTTGTCTAGTTAAATAATAAACAAGAAACTCAGAAAAGGTTTTTTATTGTTTTTAAAAAGCATAGGAACAAATGATATAGAATAACCTCCTTGACTTTACATTGACTTTTTAAAATTCAAGGACATTTGAGAATTTGAAAATTTATCTTGACTTCAGTTAGCGACCTATAAAGTTTGTTCTTCATTTTAACTAATTTTGTTTTTTTGTGTTTTTTTTTAAGGTTAGAGTTTGGGGCGTTTTGGAGGAATGCTCACAAATACGTTTTTGAAATTATGTTTTACTCACTAAATGTTATCTTGCATATTTTCAAACTTGAATATCTACTTCTATCAAGACCTTTTACCCATATAAACCTGGGTTTATTCAACTTTTTTTCGTTATATATCTAAAGAAATGTCAACAAATAAATTTTATTTATTTTCACAGGTACCTGGAAAAAGGTTAACGCTCAAGTTGCAGTTGAATCTTTTTTTTTTACCTAGAATAAATATTGAAATACTGCAATTAAAAAATCACTTATGTTTTTTTAAATATGCCCCAAAGAAATTTTCTTGCTTCGCTTTCACAATCGGTAAACGTGTTGGTTTACCATCCTAGGGGTCCTGGGTCGAATTTCATTCTGGACTTTTTTCCTGCCTAATTTCTCTCCTTTATACTACGTTTTCCTTAATAGGTAAAAAATGGCAATCCCATTATTAATAATCTACTGGGGTCAACCGAAAATGGTGAAAAAATATACGATTCCTGGGAGTATGTCAAAAACAATGATATTCAAATAAAAGTAAGTATCATAATTTGACGTATGGAGCGGTACATGAAGCAGTAGTACGTTAGTATTATTAAAACGTGAATTTGATTGCGAAGTTCGAAGAAACTGGGGCGATAATGTATCACGCAACCTTTGTGCGTCATCGTAGTGGGAGAAATAGTGAAAATATTTCTACTGTGACTGAGGATATTGCTGAAAACCGAAGAATATGTTATGCTGATACAGCCATAGACTTTGCTGATAACAGCCTTGATAAAGTCGCAACAGTTCACACGATCACGTAACATTACTCCAACATTCCTGACTGCTTCTTCATAATTAAGAACTTCAAGCGATATTCATAGGGTCGAAGAAATAAAGAGTTATTCCACCGTAAATGCCTGAGAGCAAATCGTAGGAAGTTCCGCTGAACTAACTCGAAATGGTCGATGGGTATACCGTAAAATGAAGACCAGACCTGGCTAGCTAATTGAAGAAGGTATCATAAAACAAGTGTATAAAAGCATATTATGGTAGGATTCGGAAACTCTCGGGAACAACGTTTTATAAAGCCCAGCATAGAACTACTCTTTGATACCATGAAGTTTATATGGAAGACAAAATTCAATCTGTGATCGCATTTGACACCCAAATCACAGACAGAACCCACATGACGAATCGTGGAATCCGAGAACACATAATCATAACTGATTGGTTTCTGATTCCTATGGATTGTCATAACTTCACATTCGTCGATATTGAGTACCAAATTATTGCTCTTGCACCAAATGTAAAATTTTTGAAGGTCACCCTGTACCTGTTCACAATCGCGAACAGATTTAATCTGAACGAAAAGCTTAATATCGTCAGCATAAATCAAGACCTTACAGTACCTCATAACAGAGACAATGTCGTCAATAGACAGACTAAAGAATAACGGGCCCAAGTGACTGCCTTGAGGTACGCCAGACGAAGCCTTCAATACTCTATTGATGGAATGGCGAAATATAAGACTCCGTCCACTTTAGAAATATTTGGGGAAACCCAAATGATTAATTTATAAGCTAAATAGTAGTGGTCCATAAATCGAACCTTGAGAGTATTTATAGACTGTAGAAGCTTAGAACAATAATTCTTTAGTTTCACTTGTTGGAACAAAAAGTATTGTTTTATATTTCTAATGACTAACGAAGAAAAGTTATCCACAATGGAAAAAGATTTTGTAGCTATTTAACATAATTCACATTGACAAAAGCTTTTGAAACGTCCAGAAAAAACAGGAAACCTGTTTCGTCTTTGTCGAGTACAAATCGATAGACTATGGTCACCTTTATAAAGGCTATCTCACGGCTTTGCCCGCGACAAAAGTCAGATTGTCAGCATTATAGGAAACACGAAGTTTTAAGCATTCATGAAGTCATTAACGTTTCCAAAACCTTTAGATAACAATAACAAACAAAATTTCTGAATCTGGGGCAGGAAAACCCTCATCAATACCAAGCTTTCTGACACCAACATAGAAAAACATTTACTTCGCGAAAAGCTGGGTTCCAACAGAAAGGGCGCTACCTGTCATAATGCTCAAGAAACAATCATTTTACTTCAGCAATGGTTTTCTGACAATGCAATCTTACAACGTTAGTAGACCGTCATTTAGCCAGCGTCATATTGTGATAGAACGCCGTGGAACTTTTCATACCATAGATAAAATCTATAGGGAATACTACTTAAGTTTGTCATTCCGATATAACACCTAGAAATAATGCCAGTAGATAAAAGTGGGTTGGATACCCACGCATAATATTAAAAATCATTTTGATCTTTGGAGGTCGGTCTGTCCGTCCATCTGTCTGTTCGCACGATAGGTAAGAAATTCGTGCACTTAGAGAACTGAAATTTTGTACACGAACTTTTTAAAAACAAGTAAATATAAGTTCGCAAATGGGACTAATCGGGTAACTCCTTCAAGGAGTTGCCATACAAAAATTTCGTTTTTCACTATATATTTGGTCACTGCCTGCTAACGCGACAACGTAGAGAGCTGAAATTTGGTGCGCAGTGTTTTCATTGCAATAGTATATTAAATTAAAATAAAAACATTGACTAAATCGTGCAACCCGTTCTTTAGCATTTTTATCTGTACTGTGAAAATGAGCAGTCCTAGATGTTTTTATTCTACATGAAAGATGTTCAGAATATAAAATCCTATGAAATTGGTTATAATCACTTTTCTGTCCGACGAACCGTTTTAGAAATATATTGCGAATAACTACATCAAAAATCAAAATAGCACAGTTGGGTGAGCTTACAAAATTTCATACGGACATTCATCCACGTTATCATAAGAATTGGTCTTAGATCAATTCGAGCTTTTTTGAGGCCAGCCATTCCCTTTAACTCGTACACGAATTTGTCTATATATTTCTTTACTATTTTCGACACTCTCGTAGACCCACTTTTCGTCATCACAGCGAGCTGAAATTTGCCACACAGATTCATGTCGCGTGACAATTACCCGTGTCAAAATTTTTACCGGAAATTTCCATGGAAAACCCGGAAAATCGGGAAAAATCATTTGGTACAAATTTGATTAGTGATAAATCCGTTTCAGGAAAAATGCAGAGTTTTCCGATTATTCCGAAAAAATTTCCGGAATTTTCTGACTTTTCCGGAAAATTTTCCGGTAAAAAAGTTTTCTAAATTATTCAGGATCAAGTTCCCTATCAACTGGCATCATTACTTTCTCTCCGACAATGGTGAAAACTTGCAGAAAAAATCGTGGAAAATTCATGTAAAACGCTTTTCCGGAGGTTTTCCGACCAAGGAAGCGTTTGAGCGTTTTACAACCTAAAAAGCGGGAAAATCATCGGAAAAATTTTCATCGATATGATTAGTGATAAATCTGTTACAGGAAAAATGCTGAAATTTCCAATTTAGTTACAGTGAAAAAGGCAGAAAATAAAATAAGTAAAAAACGAGTTTTCAAACAAAACTGAGGCCAAGCCGCATGAAAAAGTAGAAAATAAACTTTTCTTCACACACAGAGGTGGACTCAGAATTTATTCGCTGAAAATCACCGATATATTTCAGTATGATCAATCAGAGGTAAATAAGTGATTTGATTCATGAAGAGAAAGAATTTTCAAGAGAAATGTCCCAATCAAAAAATCTGAGTCCACCTCTGTGTGTGAAGAAAAGTTTATTTTCTACTTTTTCATGCGGCTTGGCCTCAGTTTTGTTTGAAAACTCCTTTTTGGACTTATTTTATTAGTTGTTTTTTTAGGGTTTTGCGAATATATTTTTGTTTCTTTTTTTATTGGAAACCAAAGAAGTCATTTATTCTACGTAATTTTGCATAATTCTAATGGGAGAGTGTTTCTTACAATAAAAAAAAAATCATTACCTAGCCAAAATAAAATCTGCGGCTCTAAAAATTCCTCAAAATTTGAAACATTCAAAAGAAAACTTAATCACAATAAATAAGTTAATTGTTTTCCTTCCACCCGTAAAATGCATTCTCCGACATTTGCATATACATGACTGGACTTCATGAAGCATATTAACATGCATTTAACGTGTTTAGAACATGTTTCTCCATCTGATTACAGCGTCCTACACTCTACATAGGTCTGGTGATAAATTTAATCCGAGAAAAACAGAGCTCAATTTTCGTTGATGTTATCGCTAGGACTTTAGATATTTTTATGCGACTTTTTTGTTCTATGGTCACAGTGGTTTTTGTGTACAAAAATAAATGCTCGTCGCGTCGTGTGCATTCTAATTAGTTTTGCATGTTTTAAACTATAAAACCTATAGAGAGAGAGACATAGAGCGCGGTTCTACATTGAATAAAAATAAAAATGGAACGAATGTGAAATATTTGGTTCTATTCGGTAGACTAGACTAGCTGCTGTCTTAAGGTGGTAAAAATTTTCCTCTACCAAATTATTCTTAGTCTACAAAGCATTACCCTGGCATCATTAAATATTAACACCATCCCCTCCCCCATCAATATTCCAAACTGTAGAAGGAGTTTTTATCTAATGTCAGATGGAAAAATAATTTATATCCCCAACATTTATGAGCACTCGTTCCGATCAGTATAGGCATTATCGCATGGGAAAAAGGCGATTTTATAAGTGGAAATCCATCGTGAAATGTTAACCCCAAAACCTGGCGATGAAGACCCTTGCTTGAATGTGAAACACGAACAAGAGTCGACGTTTTAAAACCGATGAATAAATAAAATTATCTGGGGTGCTATTTATCATATCCTTATGTTGGGTTGTTCACAAAACTCTTATCGTTTTTCTGTTGGGGAAAAGATATTGCGCTCTTATAGATTTGTGTTTATAGTATATATTGAATGTAGGTACCTACGTAGTAGCAACAGTGCTCAGTGTACATGGTATATACTGACAGATTTCGATTTCCTAGACTGGAAGATCTATGACTGGGTTATGTAACTAAGTCTATCCTCCTAACCTCTCTAGACTATCCAATCCCTATCCAAGAGCACAATATTATATTTACCAACTCTACCAGTGTCTTTTACATCGATTCCTCTATCTGTATATAGTAATTCCATAGAAGAAAGAAAGCAAAGACAAGAGACGATGATTCAAAAGAAAACTCATCCACCCTGGCTGGATTGGATTGTATATTTTCTATCTTTACAGATTTAAACTGGCATGGCGGGCGGCGTGAAAGTAACTGGCAAAAGCTTACAAAAGAAGAACACTCGCGAAATTTACACGATGCTCTATAGAAGTAATAAATTTGCTCCTGTAACCCCGTGAAGATTCCGATAAGGAGAGCGCCTGTTAAGTGTGTTATTATAGACAATTCAAAGGTTCAATAAATTCTCACAATGAAAATATATGTAGGTATGTAGGCATGAGCGTCTCGAAGGAGTAAACGGGAAATGTTGTTTCATATAAGATTTATTTCGTAAAATTTCATTTAAGACTTTGACTTTTTTTACTGCCACGTTTCGAACGTAGTTGCTCGACTAGACACCACGAAAGATTTTTAGATAAATTGGATGACTTTTGTTTTTCTGGAGTTATACTCTAGAATCAAGAAACATAACTATATGAAGCGGAAATTCATAGGAGCTCAAATCTGTTTCATGCAATTGAGAGAAATTGATATGAGGAATAAATTTAATTTTCGTTATGTGCTGCCATACATGACAAATTTGTTCCTTTACATGTACAAAGAAAACCAAGAATTAAGTATTGTTCCTCATTGATTCTCCAAGGAATTTGAAATTTTAATAAGCTGTTCAGAAGGACTAAGAGATCTTGATCTATTGTAGACAGAAATTGATATAAAAGGGTATGAAATCTGCTGAATCGCAATCTCTCTATAAAAAAGTTGTGGTCTAGTTTAAGACAATTTGGAGTGATTGCATGCCTTCCGTTGGACTCCGACGTGAATCCTGAAGGTATTAACAAAGTTCTTGTATCCGCTATATCTCAACTGATACAATATAATAATATTACAAAGGGGAATGCCCTACATGAACAGACATGAGAAATTTCCTAACCGATGCATTATGATACACTGAACATATTTTATTAAACATTTTTATTTCAACTGAGCGGGGGAAAGATTGGGGGGTGCCAAGGTTTGATCTAGTACATTTTGGTAAATCTCGTACTGAATCGAATTCCTTAGACCCTGAGAGGAAGTTTGAGTACCAACACTCCTATACTGGGAAACTTAAATATCGATCCCAATACTCACCTTTTTAGTACTTCCCTCTTTGTTATTCGAACTGAGGTACTAGATTTTTCGTACTGTTACAAAACGACTAACCTGTTGTCGAAATCATCTCAGTGAAAGTTGTTTCTGTATTTCCTCTTGGCTTCGGAAGGCATAAATAGTTCTTCTGTGAAATATGGATGTTGTATTGCTGGTTCAGACGGAATTCGTTTATTTGAAACCATTAAAGTAACTTCTATAATAAATGGAATGCCTTACTGTCTGGCTTAATGTTATGTCTTTCCATAGATTCGGCTAAAGAACAATTTGCATTAAAAAATCTTACAAATCGCATATCGGCATATCGCCCATTACAAGAATGTTTACAGGTTTCAAATCACGATGCAGGACCCTATTTGCGTGCAAATAATGAATTCCATCCAGAATTTGAAACAAGAGACCTTTTACCATTCCTTTTGGTACAACTGTAAACAAATTAACAAATTTGACAGTTCATACCATGCACATATGACACTACTCAGTCGGTCAGCTATTCCATATCGGAAAACAGATATCGAGCAATAGTGGAGCCCCTAACCAAAGTAAGGACTCGACCCAAGTCAATCGGTAGCATCCCGTAAAAAATTGTAGCCATCTAGCGAGTTGTACAAATAATCCCAATACAAGATATTCCCATTACGAATCACACTCCGCCATCAGTAACGTAAATGTAAAATAAGAAAGCACGGTACAGAGAACGCAATACTCTCTCCTCTAACTGTCTTTCCTATAAAAATGTTTATACAGCAGTCCAGAATAAACGTCACAGGCGATTATTTGCAATGTGTCAACAGTTTAAAGGGAATGCCTAGTCTCCTATATACCTTGAATAAACCAATCTGACATATGTGGGAAGTTCGAAAAACGAAGAAATAAGCGGACTTTCAAAATAAGAATCTAACAAATATAGAAAAATAATAAATGGACACTTACCCGGCGATTGCACGAGTCAGTGGCGCTGACTGTCAGTCCTGATTTTGTATTCCAATTTTACTTACTACAAACGTCTTGCGTTCGGGTACTGACTAGCCAGTAACAAAGACTGGTCAGTAGGGGTTTACACGAGGCTGTGCAAGTATCAGTTCTATTGGCTCGTGTAGTCTCCAGGCTATTGAATTGCAAAACAAATTGACATTTCCAACCCAAAAAATCGGAATATGAATAAGTCAAATTGAAATATAGTGGAGCGCCTGGAGCGTCAAAATCATACAAACCTCGGACTTTCGTTACAGTGGGTGAAAAAAAAAATGGAATGTTTAGCTAATAACATAAATAAAAAAGTTTACCTATTGAAAATTTGTGCTTGTGGGAAAATGGATTAATTCAAGGATAATCGAAAAAAAAGTAACATTTAAAATAAAATTTTGGTTTATTTAGGCAATTTACATTATTGGTCTGCATCAAATATTCTCTTCCACTTCAGTTATTGTAATGGTAGGTAAAGTATTAAGGCAACTATTTCCGTTACACTGTAAACATGCTACACTACAATATAAACCACTCTTCCGACATCCACAAGCAGCTCCACAACATTTTTTGCAATTACAAAATAACATTTGCAGTAGCTTATCCGATGCTGGTAATTGGTTCATCGTTATTGGGATAAACATGTTATTAAGATACTTCCACCCCCAATCTCCAATATTTATGTCGTTTCCTAACCATATCTGGGTTTGCAGGTACACTCTTTTCAGGTGTTCAAATGCTGCATCAGTTGTAGGCGGTAATGATGACAAAATAACACTTGTATTTTTGGTTGTAGCTTTAACGAAAAAATTGTATCTCAATGTATTTAAGTCTTTAATTTTTGCCGGAGCTCCATATAAAGCCAAAATACATGCTACACCTGCTTGAAATATATTATTGGAGTCTTCATTGACGTTTTTAAATATTTTTGCTGATTCATGTAAATCATGACGTTTCTCAAAATTTTTGGCAAACTTAATTTTTCCTTTATTGAAAAATGCGGAGGTAGTATCACAACCCGTTAAAGAATGTAAAAAGAGAATATGTTCTTTACATTTTGGTAAAGATTTCTCTAAACTTTTCGAAGAATATATTTTTTGTTCGACCTTGCCTCGGGATGGTTTTAGAAAATATATTTCACGATCCTCATCCACTAATGCCTTCATCAATATCTTCTGAAACTATAACAACATTTTTTGTTTCTAAATTAATTGCTGTATCAACAATCAATTTATCTGCATCACTTTCCGCTTCACATGCAAAAATATTGTTGTCAGCTAATTTATTTCTCAACATTTCTATCAGGCGACTTTTATTTTTGTTATTTGACAAAAATTTATCTTGAGCGATTTTTAAAGGCATATCTTCATTGAATTCAATATCTGTACATTTATTTTTCAATGCGCGACGATTTCTTTCGGCTGATTTATTAGAATCTATCTTATATCCGTCGAATACCACGTACGTATTACTATTATAATTATTTTTTATATATCTTACATAATGCTCACATATCATTTTAAAGGTTTCATTTAATTGCCATTTGCAACGATGTAATAACATGCCTCCATCAATAACATAATGAACATTTTCTAAACTTTTTAAATTAATCGAAATTTCCGGGAATAACTCATATAAAGTGGATTTTTTTGTCTTTCGCAGTTCGCCATCTGCAAATAGAGTAAGCGGATATGGTGCTAGTTCGTAATTCATATAATTTTTAAGCTCTTCATCGTTTTTTTTTAGAACACAAATGCGTTGAAACAGCAGTAATGGATCAACAGGAATCGCATCGTCATGAATTTTTATTTTGTTACTTTTCGCCAATAGAGGATTTATTTTATCTTTCCTTGATAATTTCAATTCGCGTATATTTTGTCCCTTTGTTTTTCTCATTATCTTCAAACCTTCTTCGAAAGCATCATAACAATTTATATCTTTATCTCCAGTAATTCCGGTAGCGATGGACATTATAGTATCTGCATCAGGAAAAGGGCTGTGTTGTTTGAAAAAGTCTACCAATATTTTTACATCGACGTCATCCCTTTCTATTCTAGCATCTGTCGAATCACTGTGTTGATGACTTTTATTGAATGATATATCACAGAAATTTTCTATGCCTTCAATAATATCTTGAGTGTAAATAACTCCTCTGATCCATTTGTACACTACACTTTCAGTAGCGCCACGTTTGAAAGGACCTCCTTCGACGCTCATTCCTTTCATTAAGGTTTGCTCAATAGTCTGATCACTTGCGATGCCAGAAAAAAAATTATCTGAACGCCTAGATGTAAAATAACCTTCTGTAAATTTTTTAAACTCCACAGAGTCCATTTTATACTCTAATTCTTTCATATCTTGTAGATAAATTTGTGCAGCCTTAGCATAGGGAAAGTGCCCCGCAGCATGAAATAACGGAATCATTAGCTCAAGACTATGTAAATGTAAGCTCCAATCTCCCATGCGGTCGGCAGCAATAAAGTCCTTCAATAATGTAACCATTCGAAAATAAGTAATCCATAATTTCGACGTTTTATTTTTATTCTCAAGTTCAACTAACTTATTTTCAAAAATTCTAACAAGCGTTTGAAATCCTTCATTTTTAGTTATTTCAGTATAGTTAAACATTTCGAAAATCATGGATTTCTCATCATCATTCAATAAATTTATAAAATCCGTATTGTGCTCCATAAGATTTTCAAAAATCAATTGTGATAAAGCTTGCTGTAATAAAGTATGGGCACGTACTGCTCTAGCATACGCCCGTCCAGATAATATGTGGTCAATGGTATTTTCAGCATATATGGTAGAAAAAACTTCTTTTATCCCACTTCCAGCCATAATATAACCGATGGATCCCATGTAAGACATAAGAGTATGAAATGAACCCAATCTCACGATAACCAATATTTCATCAGATAAACAAACCGCAGAAGCTATATCCCGTGCTTTCATATATAGAGGTTGATCGAACGTTAAAATGCATGTCCTCTTACTCGACTCCTTAACATTATCTACGGAAGTTTTCATAGCTGTATAAATTATGTTGTAATCACTTGGAGCTGCATTGATAAATGGTAAAAAAATTATCGATGACACATCAAAATCATGTGCATTGGTTAATAAATTCATAAATCCATTCCATCCTGGAAATTTATTGTCATTCTTGAATTTTAAATACGTCCAAAGAATATTCAATTGTCCATTTGTAGTAAATTTTTTAATATCCGGTTCAAGTTCAGATAACTTGATTGTTATGTTTGAAAAACCTGTACCAACAGAAGCTGGATAGATTTGTAGAGGGATATTCCCTTTTTTAACAAACTGAGATTCAGGCGGAATAGTCTTTAAACGTTTAATAGGTCTTCGAGGTTGTATACTATCAGCTGGGGTAACTATTTCAATGCATCCCATGTAATGGAACGTTCCTCTACCATCAATAGTGTTAATATTGAAATCGGCATTATCATGCACGAATTGAACAAAACTGCCAGGTTTTATTTCTGGTGGAGATGCAAAAGTTGCGGAAGCTTCGTA
>CAWVNZ010001135.1:0-34854 GCA_963930735.1 Dioctria linearis
AGTAAATTATTCAAAAAATAATTTTTTTCTGTCGCAAATTTTAATTACGCCAGGGATTGCCTTTTCTATAGTAAATTTTGCAAAAAATAATTTTTTTCTGTCGCAAATTTTAATTACGCCAGGGATTGCCTTTTCTATAGTAAATTATTCAAAAAATAATTTTATACTGTCACAAATTATAATTACGCCAGGGATTGCCTTTTCTATAGTAAATTTTGCAAAAATTAATTTTTTACTGTCTCAAATTTTAATTACGCCAGGGATTGCCTTTTCTATATTAAATTTTGCAAAAAATAATTGTTTAGTGTCTCAAATTTTAATTACGCCAGGGATTGCCTTTTCTATAGTAAATTATTCAAAAATTCATTTTTTACTATCGCAAATTTTAATTACGCCAGGGATTGCCTTTTCTATAGTAAATTATTCAAAAAAATAATTTTTTACTGTCGCAAATTATAATTACGCCAGGATTTGCCTTTTCTATAGTAAATTATTCAAAAAATAATTTTATACTGTCGCAAATTTTAATTACGCCAGGGATTGCCTTTTCTATAGTAATTATTCAAAAAATAATTTTTTACTGTCTCAAATTTTAATTACGCCAGGGATTGCCTTTTCTATAGTAAATTTTGCAAAAAATAATTTTTTACTGTCTCAAATTTTAACTACGCCAGGGATTGCCTTTTCTATAGTAAATTATTCAAAAAATAATTTTTTACTGTCGGAAATTTTAATTACGCCAGGGATTGCCTTTTCTATAGTAAATTATTCAAAAATTAATTTTTTTCTGTCACAAATTTTAATTACGCCAGGGATTGCCTTTTGTATAGTAAATTTTGCAAAAAATAATTGTTTAGTGTCTCAAATTTTAATTACGCCAGGGATTGCCTTTTCTATAGTAAATTATTCAAAAAATCATTTTTTACTGTCGCAAATTTTAATTACGCCGGGGATTGCCTTTTCTATAGTAAATTATTCAAAAATTCATTTTTTACTGTCGCAAATTTTAATTACGCCAGGGATTGCCTTTTCTATAGTAAATTTTGCAAAAAATAATTTTTTACTGTTGCAAATTTTAATTACGCCAGGGATTGCCTTTTCTATAGTATTTTATTCAAAAAATAATTTTTTACTGTCTCAAATTTTAATTACGCCAGGGATTGCCTTTTCTATAGTAAATTATTCAAAAAAATAATTTTTTACTGTCGCAAATTATAATTACGCCAGGAATTGCCTTTTCTATAGTAAATTATTCAAAAAATAATTTTATGCTGTCGCAAATTTTAATTACGCCAGGGATTGCCTATTCTATAGTAATTATTCAAAAAATAATTTTTTACTGTCTCAAATTTTAATTACGCCAGGGATTGCCTTTTCTATAGTAAATTTTGCAAAAAATAATTTTTTACTGTCTCAAATTTTAACGACGCCAGGGATTGCCTTTTCTGTAGTAAATTATTCAAAAAATAATTTTTTACTGTCGGAAATTTTAATTACGCCAGGGATTGCCTTTTCTATAGTAAATTATTCAAAAATTAATTTTTTTCTGTCACAAATTTTAATTACGCCAGAGATTGCCTTTTGTATAGTAAATTTTGCAAAAATAATTGTTTAGTGTTGCAAATTTTAATTACGCCAGGGATTGCCTTTTCTATAGTAAATTATTCAAAAATTCATTTTTTACTGTCGCAAATTTTAATTACGCCAGGGATTGCCTTTTGTATAATAAATTTTGCAAAAAATAATTGTTTAGTGTCGCAAATTTTAATTACGCCAGGGATTGCCTTTTCTATAGTAAATTTTGCAAAAACTAATTTTTTTCTGTCGCAAATTTTAATTACGCCAGGGATTGCCTTTTCTATAGTAAATGTTGCAAAAAATAATTTTTTACTGTTGCAAATTTTAAATACGCCAGGGATTGCCTTTTGTATAGTAAATTATTCAAAAAATAATTTTTTTCTGTCGCAAATTTTAATTACGCCAGGGATTGCCTTTTCTATAGTAAATTATTCAAAAAATAATTTTATACTGTCGCAAATTATAATTACGCCAGGGATTGCCTTTTCTATAGTAAATTTTGCAAAAATTAATTCTTTACTGTCTCAAATTTTAATTACGCCAGGGATTGCCTTTTCTATAGTAAATTATTCCAAAATTCATTTTTTACTGTCTCAAATTTTAATTACGCCAGGGATTGCCTTTTCTATAGTAAATTATTCAAAAATTCATTTTTTACTGTCGCAAATTTTATTTACGCCAGGGATTGCCTTTTGTATAATAAATTTTGCAAAAAATAATTTTTTACTGTTGCAAATTTTAATTACGCCAGGGATTGCCTTTTCTATAGTAAATTATTCAAAAAATAATTTTTTACTGTCTCAAATTTTAATTACGCCAGGGATTGCCTTTTCTATAGTAAATTATTCAAAAAATAATTTTTTACTGTCGCAAATTATAATTACGCCAGGGATTGCCTTTTCTATAGTAAATTATTCAAAAAATAATTTTATACTGTCGCAAATTTTAATTACGCCAGGGATTGCCTTTTCTATAGTAAATTATTCAAAAATTCATTTTTTACTGTCGCAAATTTTAATTACGCCAGGGATTGCCTTTTCTATAGTAAAATTTGCAAAAAATAATTGTTTAGTATCGCAAATTTTAATTACGCCAGGGATTGCCTTTTCTATAGTAAATTATTCAAAAAATAATTTTATACTGTCGCAAATTTTAGTTACGCCAGGTGTTGCATACAGAGCATCGATTAAACATGTATATACATACATGCATGCATCTCTGAACCGATTTCGCTTCACGCAGAATTCTAAAATTCATGCATCAATAAAGAAATGCAAACATGTAGATATGTACATACCTACAGCATTATCTTTGCATGCGGAATTACAATTCCCAGCTGCAAGTATAAACATACATATATCTACAAACATATTTACAAGTTCAGTCAAGTCACTCGCTACTGACCTACACCAATTTCTTAATCATATAAAGAAACAAGTGAAGGCAGTGACACAATCCCCTGCGCGCAAGAATTCACACGATGCAATTTGATAACCTTGCGCCAGCAGCGGTAGTACTCAGGTGAACGAAACAATGGTTCACGATGATGTCACAATAGCAGCAAAGCGGCGAACGGTCTGCGGAAGTATTTATGTATGTACATGTTAAAGCGATGAGTGCCGTGATGTAATAACAACAAACCGGCAAAAGCTTTGCGGAAATTAATTTATGAATACCACAAAGAAACACTTTGCGGAAATTAATGTGTAAACGACATAAAGAACCGCTTTACGGAAGTTAATAATTATGTATATACGAATGCCGTGATGAAATTAAAATTACAAGTACTTATACTTAGCGTAATGTATAAGAAAAAGCAATAATATTAAGTCAAGAATTATGTATAAATAAACTGTGATTTGGAATAAAGAAGTCAGTAAGTGAGTTAGTCAGAACACGAGTTGTTTCACTTACCCAGGAGTAAAGCTAGTAAGCTGCTCCATTCATCGGTACCTAGGAGTAAAGCTAGTAAGCTGCTCCGTTCCCATAAACTAGGAGTAAAGCTAATAAGCTGCTCCATTGAACCGTACTGGGAGTAAAGCTAGTAAGCTGCTCCATACGCATCGCTGCTCTACCTATCTCGGGACAATCAAGGAAAACGCCCAATCATCTTGACGGCACGTAGTGTGATTACCGTGTCGTGTTCCAGATCAAAAGGTGCTCAGCTGAGAGTACTAGAAGTACATTAATAAACTCAACAATTTTGGCGCAGCCGGTAGGATCGAGGAAGTTATATAAATTCGAACTTGAAAAACCTTGATCCTCGAATTTACATAAACGAGTGCATAAGAGCGCATTATTTTTGAATCTGGAACACAAAACCGAGACGTTGGGCATTTCAAACAACATCCATTGACATCAGTAACAACAATAAAAGCATCATATCTGCATAGCAAAAAAAAACGTTAACAGCTTTTCTCTTCTCTTCAACTAAAGTGAAGTAAAAGTAAGTTAAAAAACAAAAACAAAAAAAAAAAAAAATTTTTAAGAAGACGCGTCAAATTAGTAACAAAATTACTTTAGACTAATAAAAATAAATAAATAAATAAAGAAATAAATACAGTAGTCACAGCGATATATGTGCATGTACGTAAGCGACAAAAAACAGTAGAAACATTTTAATTAATCAGTCTAATTTCTTCGGTTATTATGCGGAATTAGATAAACTACCTAATCTCTTTTTTCTTCGCTCTCAATAATTACGTAAAACTCAAAGTTTTGTCTTTCATGCCAAGACCTGATCAAAGCTCTCCTGGCTCAGATTTTGAGGCAGCAATAAACTCATTGTCTTTTGACAACACAAGTCCTCCAGACAGCCCAATAGTAGAGCGAAATTCACCCCAAAGCAGACCATCCATAAATTGGTATCGCGAGCATCGCTCAGGTAAACGCTTCAGAGGGCACAGTCTAATTAATTTCCTAGCAAGAAATCATAGTTTAGGCGCCCTAGTATCCCAGCAGGCGTTAGACACACCAACTTCGAGTATAAATTCTCAAATTACTTCCAACGCAGTGCAACACAATAAAACGGATAAAATGTCGGTAAACTATGAAAAAGTAGTAAAACTGACGGCACAAATGGTGCCTTTGTTCTCTGGGGAAATTAGCGCGCAAATTCTTACAGAATTACAGACTTTTATAGGCTGTTGTAAGCAAGTGCAACAGTGTCTAGGGGAAGAGGAAAGGAAAGCCTTCATGCAGATTTTCCCCACCAGATTGAGAGGAAACGCGTATCAATTAATAGCGTCCAGCTCTCTCACAAAATTTGAAGAAGTCGAACAACTGCTTTACCGAACGTATTTACCTCGTGAAACATACCATGAACTAATAAACAAGTTAATTACTTGCCGGCAATATCCGCCAGAACCATTTAGTTCATTTACAAATAGATTAAAAAGTCTTTTAATTCAATGCAACGAGGCAGCACAAAGTAAATACGGATCTGAAAATTTTAAAGTAGTAAAGCAGCAAATAGAAGATTTTGCTATGGCTTCCATAAAGAGTGGTGCAACTAATCCCCATCTAAGCGCCTATTTACTCACATTGAATGAAAATTCTTTGGAAACACTCATTCAAAAGGCACTAGATATGGAAAGACTGCAGCAAGGACTCTATTTCATTCCACAACCAACAAATTATATCCCTAACCCAACAAACTCTTTCCAAGTGGACCCTTTTCTAAGACATAATATCCCAAATTTCTCTAATACCTATGGTTATCCCATACCTGAGAGTGTAAATTTGTCTTCCTACCCTTACACAAAGGAATTCGGAAGACACAACATAAAAACTGAAATTGGTATACCCCCAATAGCGGGACCACCAAGAGAAACTTCAGTATCATTTAGTACCGACAGAAACTCAGAAAATTATTGGCGCTCTCCTCAAACAAACATAACAAGGAAATCGTTAGGAAGTCCACCTCCAAACAGGAAATCTTTTTACGAGCAGGCAGAAAAAAAGTACGATAAACAGAAAGTGCTGTTAAAAACAAGATCACCTGCAGCTACTGCAATTATAAAGGGTACACGTATGACGAGTGCCTAAAGCGTAAGAATACTCCTTATTGTACTAACTGCAGAATGAAGGGCCATGATGCCCAATATTGTAAACAGAATATTAAAGCGCCACCCGAACATGTAAGCTCAAAAAACAATGCTCGGTGGGGCTCTACAGATAGGGAACAAAGATTTAACCCCATACATAATATGTGCGATTTCTGTGGGAGAAGAAGTCATACGGTGTCCACTTGTCAGCAGAAACAACGATGGGAGGCCACACATTCGGGAAACGGCATACTGTCGACCGAAAAATCGCCGGCTCGACATTAAATAAAACCGCTCAAATTACTTCAGGGTCCTCTCAAACAAAACAACAATTAAATAGAGAAAATGTACCAGTGGTAGACTTACCACTGGACATAGGCAAAAACACAGCCGTTCGGCTGATAGTAGACACCGGAGCTGAAGTAAGCATCATAAAAAAGGAAGCACTAGATAACCCAAAACATATAGAACGAAGCCAAAAGGTAACTTTGAAAACTCCATTTGGAGAAGGAGAAACATTGGGAAACTGCCAAGGCAACTTTTTATTAAGCCGCAGTGTCCCATGCAAACTCCAGGTAGTAGAAGACATTGCCCAAATTTCCCACGATGGGCTGTTAGGCAATGACTTTCTTGCAAAAAATTGTAATATCGAAGGGCCTAATAAATTACTCCGGTTCCCTCGCACGGAAACCAACCCTATTGAATTCACAGTACCTCTCGAAACATCCCTAGAAGATGGAGAGGAAATACCAGGTGATCAATTGGAGGAGCAATTTAAATCACGGGCACCAGATAACAAAAATGCTTTACCTCCAATGGAAGAAACTCTGAACATCTCAAAAGAAGATGAAAGTAGGCAATATGAAGTAGTTCTTCAGCGATCCAATAGAATACCCCCTCGATCTCAAATGGTACTGAGCATACCGTTACAAATAGACCAAGAAATGATCTGCTTGTCTCAGGAGATCCAAGAAGGAGTATTTGTCGCAAATTGCCTAGTTAGTCCTCATAAAAGCTTCATACCGTTATCCGTTCTAAATGTAAACACGGAACCAGTATTCCTAAGGAACTTAACGCTTACTCTAGTTCCAAGTAATTGCTATAATATACAGTATCTCCATGTACCTTTGGACGACGTAAATACCCAAAGTACTCATAAAAAGGGTGATCCACCTTTCCTAAGTGCACAAAACAAAAGCACACACAACGTCAAAAACGACAAATTAAAATTTAATTCCAACCCATATTTTCTTCGTGCACAAAACAAAAGCACACAAAACGTCAAAACGACAAATTGAAATTTAATTCCAACCCATATTTTCTACGTCCACAAAACAAAAGCACACACAATGTCAAAAAAGACAAATTAAAAATTAATTCCAACCCATATTTTCTTCGTGCACAAAACAAAAGCACACACAACGTCAAAAACGACAAATTGAAATTTAATTCCAATCCATATTCAAGAAACGTAAACCATATTAAAAGCTATAACCCAGACAGACTTGTGGCTTTACGTAAAGAATTACTGTTGGATGAAAATTTAAATCGCGAAGAAGAAAAAACAATTCTTGAGTTATGCTATAAGTATAACGATCTTTTTTATTTAAAGGGAGATAAGCTCACATGCACTAATACCATAAAGCATACCATCCCCATACTACACAATCAGCCACCCATAAATCAAAAGATGTATAGACTTCCAGAAACACACCGGGCAGTCATAAATGAGCAAATTAAGGAAATGTTGGACAACGACATAATCCAATTAAGTAAAAGCCCGTGGAATTCTCCATTGCTGGTAGTCCCCAAGAAAGCTGGGCCCGACGGCAATAAACGTTGGCGAGTAGTAGTAGATTTCCGTAAAATTAACGAGAAATCTATAGGGGATGCCTTTCCATTACCCAGGATAGAGGATATACTGGATCAGCTTGGGCATTCGCGGTATTTTACTACACTTGACCTTGCAAGCGGATATCACCAAGTATTGGTAGACCCAAGGGATAGACCAAAAACTGCATTTAGTACCGCTTACGGGCATTATGAATTTAAGAGAATGCCATTTGGGTTGAAAGGCGCACCTGCGACTTTTCAACGCCTGATGAATTACATTCTAACGGGTCTCCAAGGATTAGAATGCTTTGTCTATCTCGATGATATTGTAATATATGGAAAAAATTTACAAGATCATAACGAGAAACTAGCTAAAGTATTCGACAGACTTCGAGCCCATAACCTTAAATTACAACCCGAAAAGTGTCAGTTCCTTCGCAGAGAAGTAATATACCTCGGACACAAATGCTCAAACGAAGGGGCACTCCCAGATCCCAGTAAAACAAGCTGTGTCCAAAATTTTCCTCCACCACGAACTATCAAACAAACTCAATCGTTTCTGGGATTGGCAAACTACTATCGCAAGTTCATCCCTAATTTCTCAAAGATAGTCAGGCCAATAACAAATCTATTACGGAAAGACGTCAAATTTAATTGGACGCAAAAGTGCCAAGACTCTTTCAATGAGATTAAAAATTCTCTTATAAATCCACCTCTACTCAAATATCCAGATTTTACCCAACCTTTTAATCTAACAACAGATGCTAGCAATGAGGCATTGGGAGCTGTTTTATCACAAGGGGCAATAGGTAAAGACAGGCCAATAGTGTACGCAAGTAGAAGTTTGAATAAGGCGGAACAAAGATACTCCACAATAGAAAAAGAGTTGCTCGCTATTGTGTGGGCCGCCAGGAACTTCAGGTGTTATTTACAAGGTAGAGCTTTTACGGTTTACACAGACCACAAGCCCTTGAAAGGCGTATTCAATGTGAAAGACCCGACATCGAGATTAGTCAGGTATCACCATAAGCTCGCAGAGTTCGACTATAAAATTGAATATAAGCCTGGTAAATATAACACTAATGCAGACGCGCTTAGTCGAATACCTGCCGAGCTAAACCAGGCAAACCCCAATTCGTTCATTGTGGAAGCTCAGGTACATCACCGAGCCGATTCCGACATGGACGAAAAGGATTCTAGTTCTCCAACACCCTCAAAGCCTAAACAAAAACATTGTCATGCTGTTACGAGAGCTCAAATAAGGGAGGCACAAAATAATATTGAAGAGGAAAATCAAAACACAGAAACTCCCAATAAAGTTCAAAAATATCCACGGAACCTCCAAATGAATTAGTCGAAATTGACTCAACTGATAGCAGCAAATCCGAAAGCAGTGCATCTGAACACGGCGAATCACCCTGGAACCAAAATCTAATAAATTCTCAACATACTTTACCAGAAAATATCTCAGACCCTGAGGAAATCGAAACAATTCTGAAGGACTATCATGACTCCGCATTTGGTGGTCACCAAGGAGTAATCAAAACTTATAGAAGAATAAAGAAGAAGTATAAGTGGAAAAACATGCTTAGTTCTATCAGGAAATATATTCGGAAATGCTCTAAATGCCAAAAACTGAAGGCTAGCCCGGAGTATCGTATGCCAATGGTCATAACAGATACTGCCCATATGCCCTTCGACAAAGTTTATTTAGACATAGTAGGTCCTCTTGAGGAAACGCACTCAGGAAACAAATATATTCTGACTTTCCAAGACAATCTAACGAAATTCGTAGATTGTTATGCCATACCAAATGGCGAAGCAGAAACGGTAGCAGAAATATTTTTCGATGAGATAATCACTCGTTATCGCATCCCTAAAAAGGTAGTAACTGACCAGGGCTCTAACTTCTTAAGCGATCTTTTCAAACGAGTATGTAAACTTCTGAAAATAAAAAAAATGCAGACTTCCGCTTACCATCCGCAATCCAACGGCGCACTGGAGCGAACCCACAGACCTCTAGTGGAGTATTTGAGAGCTATTGTATCTGAAAATCCAAAGGCTTGGGATCGATTCCTGAGAACCGCGGCTTTTGTATACAATAATAGTCCACATGATGGCACCAAGCTCACACCAATGGACTGTCTGTTTGGATTCACAGCGGATGTTCCCTCTAATCTGAAAAGAGAACCGGAACCCATTTACAACCACGAAAGTTACTACCACCTTCTGAGGTACAAAATACAAAAAGCATACGCTACCGCTCGGAAAAATTTGTTGAAAGCTAAGGAAAAGTCAAAAGTTTACTACGATAAGCGTCCACGTCCAGTAACCTTCAAAACAGGAGATAAAGTTTTACTGAAAAACCCCGCTAAAAACACAAACTTTCCCAGATATGGCTAGGACCATATCTAGTGGTACAAGTCTTTAACACTGTTAATACTGTTATTCAAATCGGTAAACGAAGAGTAACAGTACATAACAACAGATTGAAGCCATTTCACGAATAATGACTGTCAAAAAAAAAAAAAATAAATAAAAAATAAAAATGGGGGCAGTAAAACAATGGACAAACTTAAGAAGCAACAAAAGGCAATCCAATATACCTATTCAGTAAAAACACCCACAGTATTAACTGTCAGTAACCAAAAGGTACAGTTAGACACTGAGACATACCCTAAATTTTCTAAAGAAGCTACGGATACCTTGAACCACGAGTCCAGAATAGATACCAAGTTTCTAAATAAACCATCTCCACAACAAGAGATTTTTCCCACAAGTAAAGTCAAGCAGATCTCGCAAAATTTCCAGTCGGAGATCACTAACACAAACAAATCAAAATTTAAAACTCTAACCTCTGTACAAGTAACGACAGCGAGAAACAAAGAACAAGCAGTCTCACAAACTTCTCATTCAGAATTAAAGGATGCCATTAAACAACGTGCCACCCATCAGCAACAAGCAGGTAACAGACAAAATTTACCTATTCCTCCACCACCACCACTTCCACAAACACTAAGCCGTGTCGAATCTGAATCAATTCCACGCACCCGCCATTTACAGGTAGTTTCATTCCATTCTGTTTAGCCAAAGATAAAACAAACATCTCAATGGTGAATTCAATTACTACACACTTTTTACATGTACATATATCATTAATAAATCAATATAAATAATTTATAAATGTATAAATAGGGTTAAGTTAAATTTTATAAATAGCAAAAAATATGTATTCACACATATAGTGCTAATAAAAATAAATATGTAATTACACATATAAAACATAAAAAAAATAGCACCATAAAATATGTACCCACACATATAGTACTAACAGCAAAAATATGTATTCGCACATATAGTGCTAATAAAAATAAATATGTAATTACACATATAAAACATAACAATAATAGTACCAAAAAATATGTACCCACACATATAGTACTAATACCAAAAAAAATATGTACCCACACATATAGTACTAATAGCAAAAAATATGTATTCACACATATAGTGCTAATAAAAATAAATATGTAATTACACATATAAAACATAAAAATAATAGCACCATAAAATATGTACACACACATATAGTACTAATAGCAAAAAAAAAAATGTATTCGCACATATAGTGCTAATAAAAATAAATATGTAATTACACATATAAAACATAACAATAATAGTACCAAAAAATATGTACCCACACATATAGTACTAATAGCAAAAAAAAAATGTATTCGCACATATAGTGCTAATAAAAATAAATATGTAATTACACATATAAAACATAACAATAATAGTACCAAAAAATATGTACCCACACATATAGTACTAATAGCAAAAAAAAAATGTATTCGCACATATAGTGCTAATAAAAATAAATATGTAATTACACATATAAAACATAACAATAATAGTACCAAAAAATATGTACCCACACATATAGTACTAATACCAAAAAAATATGTACCCACACATATAGTACTAATAGCAAAAAATATGTATTCACACATATAGTGCTAATAAAAATAAATATGTAATTACACATATAAAACATAACAATAATAGTACCAAAAAATATGTACCCACACATATAGTACTAATAGCAAAAAAAAAATGTATTCGCACATATAGTGCTAATAAAAATAAATATGTAATTACACATATAAAACATAACAATAATAGTACCAAAAAATATGTACCCACACATATAGTACTAATAGCAAAAAATATGTATTCACACATATAGTGCTAATAAAAATAAATATGTAATTACACATATAAAACATAACAATAATAGTACCAAAAAATATGTACCCACACATATAGTACTAATAGCAAAAAAAAAATGTATTCGCACATATAGTGCTAATAAAAATAAATATGTTATTACACATATAAAACATAACAATAATAGTACCAAAAAATATGTACCCACACATATAGTACTAATAGCAAAAAAAAAATGTATTCACACATATAGTGCTAATAAAAATAAATATGTAATTACACATATAGAACATAAGAGTAATAGTACCATAAAATATGTATTCACACATTATAGTACGAATTTTTACTTATAATAAAAAAATATTATTGTACCAAAAATGTATATAAATTATTGTACTCATAAATAGTAGACATAAAATAGTTATAACAAAAAAAAAATATATATATATAAATAAATAAATAAGTACAAAATACAGTTAAGCTAATACAAATTAATCCTCGCTTAGATAAGCTTGGTTCTTTTTAATACAGCTAAACACCACATGTACTCATCTCAGCATTACGTATATACATACAAAAGTTTCAAGTAAATATTTTTCTTTTTCCCAAGCTACCAAGTTAATTTTTTTAATGCGTTATTCCTCTCCCAAGAATAACACATTTTTTTAAAAAGGGGGAGATTTGTTGCATACAGAGCATCGATTAAACATGTATATACATACATGCATGCATCTCTGAACCGATTTCGCTTCACGCAGAATTCTAAAATTCATGCATCAATAAAGAAATGCAAACATGTAGATATGTACATACCTACAGCATTATCTTTGCATGCGGAATTACAATTCCCAGCTGCAAGTATAAACATACATATATCTACAAACATATTTACAAGTTCAGTCAAGTCACTCGCTACTGACCTACACCAATTTCTTAATCATATAAAGAAACAAGTGAAGGCAGTGACACAATCCCCTGCGCGCAAGAATTCACACGATGCAATTTGATAACCTTGCGCCAGCAGCGGTAGTACTCAGGTGAACGAAACAATGGTTCACGATGATGTCACAATAGCAGCAAAGCGGCGAACGGTCTGCGGAAGTATTTATGTATGTACATGTTAAAGCGATGAGTGCCGTGATGTAATAACAACAAACCGGCAAAAGCTTTGCGGAAATTAATTTATGAATACCACAAAGAAACACTTTGCGGAAATTAATGTGTAAACGACATAAAGAACCGCTTTACGGAAGTTAATAATTATGTATATACGAATGCCGTGATGAAATTAAAATTACAAGTACTTATACTTAGCGTAATGTATAAGAAAAAGCAATAATATTAAGTCAAGAATTATGTATAAATAAACTGTGATTTGGAATAAAGAAGTCAGTAAGTGAGTTAGTCAGAACACGAGTTGTTTCACTTACCCAGGAGTAAAGCTAGTAAGCTGCTCCATTCATCGGTACCTAGGAGTAAAGCTAGTAAGCTGCTCCGTTCCCATAAACTAGGAGTAAAGCTAATAAGCTGCTCCATTGAACCGTACTGGGAGTAAAGCTAGTAAGCTGCTCCATACGCATCGCTGCTCTACCTATCTCGGGACAATCAAGGAAAACGCCCAATCATCTTGACGGCACGTAGTGTGATTACCGTGTCGTGTTCCAGATCAAAAGGTGCTCAGATGAGAGTACTAGAAGTACATTAATAAACTCAACACAGGTATTGCCTTTTCTATAGTAAATTTTGCAAAAATTAATTTTATACTGTCTCAAATTTTAATTACGCCAGGGATTGCCTTTTCTATAGTAAATTTTGCAAAAAATAATTGTTTAGTGTCTCAAATTTTAATTACGCCAGGGATTGCCTTTTCTATAGTAAATTATTCAAAAAATAATTTTATACTGTCTCAAATTTTAATTACGCCAGGGATTGCCTTTTCTATAGTAAATTATTCAAAAACTAATTTTTTACTGTCGCAAATTTTAATTACGCCAGGGATTGCCTTTTCTATAGTAAATTAATCAAAAATTCATTTTATACTGTCGCAAATTATAATTACGCCAGGGATTGCCTTTTCTATAGTAAATTATTCAAAAAATAATATTTTACTGTTGCAAATTTTAAATACGCCAGGGATTGCCTTTTCTATAGTAAATTATTCAAAAAATAATTTTATACTGTCGCAAATTTTAATTACGCCAGGGATTGCCTTTTCTATAGTAAATTTTGCAAAAAATAATTTTTTACTGTTGCAAATTTTAAATACTCCAGCGATTGCCTTTTCTATAGTAAATTATTCAAAAAATAATTTTTTACTGTCGCAAATTTTAATTACGCCAGGGTTAGCCTTTTCTATAGTAAATTTTGCAAAAAATAATTGTTTAGTGTCGCAAATTTTAATTACGCCAGGGATTGCCTTTTCTATAGTAAATTATTCAAAAAATAATTTTATACTGTCGCAAATTATAATTACGCCAGGGATTGCCTTTTCTATAGTAAATTATTCAAAAAATAATTTTTTATTGTCGCAAATTATAATTACGCCAGGGATTGCCTTTTCTATAGTAAATTATTCAAAAATTCATTTTTTACTGTCTCAAATTTTAATTACGCCAGGGATTGCGTTTTCTATAGTAAATTTTGCAAAAAATAATTGTTTAGTGTCGCAAATTTTAATTACGCCAGGGATTGCCTTTTCTATAGTAAATTATTCAAAAAATAATTTTATACTGTCGCAAATTATAATTACGCCTGGGATTGCCTTTTCTATAGTAAATTATTCAAAAAATAATTTTTTACTGTCGCAAATTATAATTACGCCAGGGATTGCCTTTTCTATAGTAAATTTTGCAAAAAATAATTGTTTAGTGTCGCAAATTTTAATTACGCCAGGGATTGCCTTTTCTATAGTAAATTATTCAAAAAATAATTTTATACTGTCGCAAATTATAATTACGCCAGGGATTGCCTTTTCTATAGTAAATTATTCAAAAAATAATTTTTTACTTTCGCAGATTATAATTACGCCAGGGATTGCCTTTTCTATAGTAAATTATTCAAAAAATAATTTTTTACTGTCGCAAATTTTAATTACGCCAGGGATTGCCTTTTCTATAGTAAATTATTCAAAAAATAATTTTATACTGTCTCAAGTTTTAATTACGCCAGGGATTGCCTTTTCTATAGTAAATTATTCAAAAAATAATTTTTTACTGTCTCAAATTTTAATTACGCCAGGGATTGCCTTTTCTATAGTAAATTTTGCAAAAAATAATTGTTTAGTGTCGCAAATTTTAATTACGCCAGGGATTGCCTTTTCTATAGTAAATTATTCATAAAATAATTTTATACTGTCGCAAATTATAATTACGCCAGGGATTGCCTTTTCTATAGTAAATTATTCAAAAAATAATTTTTTACTGTCGCAAATTATAATTACGCCAGGGATTGCCTTTTCTATAGTAAATTTTGCAAAAAATAATTGTTTAGTGTCGCAAATTTTAATAACGCCAGGGATTGCCTTTTCTATAGTAAATTATTCAAAAAATAATTTTATACTGTCGCAAATTATAATTACGCCAGGGATTGCCTTTTCTATAGTAAATTTTGCAAAAAATAATTTTTTACTGTTGCAAATTTTAAATACGCCAGGGATTGCCTTTTCTATAGTAAATTATTCAAAAAATAATTTTTTACTGTCGCAAATTTTAGTTACGCCAGGGATTGCCTTTTCTATAGTAAATTTTGCAAAAAATAATTGTTTAGTGTCGCAAATTTTAATTACGCCAGGGATTGCCTTTTCTATAGTAAATTATTCAAAAAATAATTTTATACTGTCGCAAATTATAATTACGCCAGGGATTGCCTTTTCTATAGTAAATTATTCAAAAAATAATTTTTTACTGTCGCAAATTATAATTACGACAAGGATTGCCTTTTCTATAGTAAATTATTCAAAAAATAATTTTTTACTGTCGCAAATTTTAATTACGCCAGGGATTGCCTTTTCTATAGTAAATTATTCAAAGAATCATTTTTTACTGTCGCAAATTTTAATTACGCCAGGGATTGCCTTTTCTATAGTAAATTTTGCAAAAAATAATTTTTTACGGTCGCAAATTTTAATTACGCTAGGGATTGCCTTTTCTATAGTAAATTATTCAAAAAATAATTGTTTAGTGTCGCAAATTTTAATTACGCCAGGGATTGCCTTTTCTATAGTAAATTATTCAAAAAATAATTTTTTACTGTCGCAAATTTTAATTACGCCAGGGATTGCATTTTCTATAGTAAATTTTGCAAAAAATAATTGTTTAGTGTCGCAAATTTTAAATACGCCAGGGATTGCCTTTTCTATAGTAAATTATTCAAAGAATCATTTTTTACTGTCGCAAATTTTAATTACGCCAGGGATTGCCTTTTCTATAGTAAATTTTGCAAAAAATAATTTTTTACTGTCGCAAATTTTAATTACGCTAGGGATTGCCTTTTCTATAGTAAATTATTCAAAAAATAATTGTTTAGTGTCGCAAATTTTAATTGCGCCAGGGATTGCCTTTTCTATAGTAAATTTTGCAAAAAATAATTGTTTAGTGTCGCAAATTTTAATTACGCCAGGGATTGCCTTTTCTATAGTAAATTATTCAAAAAATAATTTTATACTGTCGCAAATTATAATTACGCCAGGGATTGCCTTTTCTATAGTAAATTATTCAAAAAATAATTTTTTACTGTCGCAAATTTTAATTACGCCAGGGATTGCATTTTCTATAGTAAATTTTGCAAAAAATAATTGTTTAGTGTCGCAAATTTTAAATACGCCAGGGATTGCCTTTTCTATAGTAAATTATTCAAAGAATCATTTTTTACTGTCGCAAATTTTAATTACGCCAGGGATTGCCTTTTCTATAGTAAATTTTGCAAAAAATAATTTTTTACTGTCGCAAATTTTAATTACGCTAGGGATTGCCTTTTCTATAGTAAATTATGCAAAAAATAATTGTTTAGTGTCGCAAATTTTAATTACGCCAGGGATTGCCTTTTCTATAGTAAATTTTGCAAAAAATAATTGTTTAGTGTCGCAAATTTTAATTACGCCAGGGATTGCCTTTTCTATAGTAAATTACTCAAAAATTCATTTTATACTGTCGCAAATTATAATTACGCCAGGGATTGCCTTTTCTATAGTAAATTATTCAAAAAATAATTTTTTTCTGTCGCAAATTTTAAATACGCCAGGGATTGCCTTTTGTATAGTAAATGTTGCAAAAAATAATTTTTTACTGTTGCAAATTTTAATTACGCCAGGGATTGCCTTTTCTATAGTAAATTATTCAAAAAATAATTTTATACTGTCGCAAATTATAATTACGCCAGGGATTGCCTTTTCTATAGTAAATTATTCAAAAAATAATTTTATACTGTCTCAAATTTTAATTACGCCAGGGATTGCCTTTTCCATAGTAAATTATTCAAAAAATAATTTTTTACTGTCTCAAATTTTAATTACGCCAGGGATTGCCTTTTCTATAGTAAATTTTGCAAAAAATAATTGTTTAGTGTCGCAAATTTTAAATACGCCAGGGATTGCCTTTTCTATAGTAAATTATTCAAAAAATCATTTTTTACTGTCGCAAATTTTAATCACGCCAGGGATTGCCTTTTCTATAGTAAATTTTGCAAAAAATAATTTTTTTCTGTCGCAAATTTTAATTACGCCAGGGATTGCCTTTTCTATAGTAAATTATTCAAAAAATAATTGTTTAGTGTCGCAAATTTTAATTACGCCAGGGATTGCATTTTCTATAGTAAATTTTGCAAAAAATAATTGTTTAGTGTCGCAAATTTTAATTACGCCAGGGATTGCCTTTTCTATAGTAAATTATTCAAAAATTCATTTTATTCTGTCGCAAATTATAATTACGCCAGGGATTGCCTTTTCTATAGTAAATAATTCAAAAAATAATTTTTTACTGTCGCAAATTTTAAATACGCCAGGGATTGCCTTTTCTATAGTAAATTATTCAAAAAATAATTTTATACTGTCGCAAATTTTAAATACGCCAGGGATTGCCTTTTCTATAGTAAATTATTCAAAAATTCATTTTTTACAGTCTCAAATTTTAATTACGCCAGGGATTACCTTTTCTATAGTAAATTATTCAAAAAATAATTTTTTACTGTCGCAAATTTTAAATATGCCAGGGATTGCCTTTTGTATAGTAAATTATTCAAAAAATAATTTTTTCTGTCACAAATTTTAATTACGCCAGGGATTGCCTTTTCTATAGTAAATTATTCAAAAATTCATTTTTTACTGTCTCAAATTTTAATTACGCCAGGGATTGCCTTTTCTATAGTAAATTATTCAAAACTTCATTTTATACTGTCGCAAATTATAATTACGCCAGGGATTGCCTTTTCTATAGTAAATTATTCAAAAAATAATTTTTTACTGTCGCAAATTTTAAATACGCCAGGGATTGCCTTTTGTATAGTAAATTATTCAAAAAATAATTTTTTCTGTCACAAATTTTAATTACGCCAGGGATTGCCTTTTCTATAGTAAATTATTCAAAAAATAATTTTATACTGTCGCAAATTTTAGTTACGCCAGGGATTGCCTTTTATATAGTAAATTTTGCAAAAATTAATTTTTTACTGTCGCAAATTTTAAATACGCCAGGGATTGCCTTTTGTATAGTAAATTATTCAAAAAATAATTTTTTCTGTCACAAATTTTAATTAAGCCAGGGATTGCCTTTTCTATAGTAAATTATTCAAAAATTCATTTTTTACTGTCTCAAATTTTAATTACGCCAGGGATTGCCTTTTCTATAGTAAATTATTCAAAAATTCATTTTATACTGTCGCAAATTATAATTACGCCAGGGATTGCCTTTTCTATAGTAAATTATTCAAAAAATAATTTTTTACTGTCGCAAATTTTAAATACGCCAGGGATTGCCTTTGTATAGTAAATTATTCAAAAAATAATTTTTTCTGTCACAAATTTTAATTACGCCAGGGATTGCCTTTTCTATAGTAAATTATTCAAAAAATAATTTTATACTGTCGCAAATTATAATTACGCCAGGGATTGCCTTTTCTATAGTAAATTATTCAAAAAATAATTTTTTACTGTCGCAAATTTTAATTACGCCAGGGATTGCCTTTTCTATAGTAAATTATTCAAAAATTCATTTTTTACTGTCTCAAATTTTAATTACGCCAGGGATTGCCTTTTCTATAGTAAATTATTCAAAAATTCATTTTATACTGTCGCAAATTATAATTACGCCAGGGATTGCCTTTTCTATAGTAAATTATTCAAAAAATAATTTTTTACTGTCGCAAATTTTAAATACGCCAGGGATTGCGTTTTGTATAGTAAATTATTCAAAAAATAATTTTTTCTGTCACAAATTTTAATTACGCCAGGGATTGCCTTTTCTATAGTAAATTATTCAAAAAATAATTTTATACTGTCGCAAATTTTAGTTACGCCAGGGATTGCCTTTTCTATAGTAAATTTTGCAAAAATTAATTTTTTACTGTCTCAAATTTTAATTACGCCAGGGATTGCCTTTTCTATAGTAAATTTTGCAAAAAATAATTGTTTAGTGTCTCAAATTTTAATTACGCCAGGGATTGCCTTTTCTATAGTAAATTATTCAAAAAATAATTTTATACTGTCTCAAATTTTAATTACGCCAGGGATTGCCTTTTCTATAGTAAATTATTCAAAAACTAATTTTTTACTGTCGCAAATTTTAAATACGCCAGGGATTGCCTTTTCTATAGTAAATTATTCAAAAATAATTTTATACTGTCGCAAATTTTAATTACGCCAGGGATTGCCTTTTCTATAGTAAATTATTCAAAAATTCATTTTTTACTGTCTCAAATTTTAATTACGCCAGGGATTGCCTTTTCTATAGTAAATTATTCAAAAATTCATTTTATACTGTCGCAAATTATAATTACGCCAGGGATTGCCTTTTCTATAGTAAATTATTCAAAAAATAATTTTTTACTGTCGCAAATTTTAAATACGCCAGGGATTGCCTTTTGTATAGTAAATTATTCAAAAAATTATTTTTTCTGTCACAAATTTTAATTACGGCAGGGATTGCCTTTTCTATAGTAAATTATTCAAAAAATAATTTTATACTGTCGCAAATTTTAGTTACGCCAGGTATTGCCTTTTCTATAGTAAATTTTGCAAAAATTAATTTTTTAATGTCTCAAATTTTAATTACGCCAGGGATTGCCTTTTCTATAGTAAATTTTGCAAAAAATAATTGTTCAGTGTCTCAAATTTTAATTACGCAAGGGATTGCCTTTTCTATAGTAAATTATTCAAAAAATAATTTTATACTGTCTCAAATTTTAATTACGCCAGGGATTGCCTTTTCTATAGTAAATTATTCAAAAACTAATTTTTTACTGTCGCAAATTTTAATTACGCCAGGGATTGCCTTTTCTATAGTAAATTATTCAAAAAATCATTTTATACTGTCATAAATTATAATTACGCCAGGGATTGCCTTTTCAATAGTAAATTATTCAAAAAATAATTTTTTACTGTTGCAAATTTTAAATACGCCAGGGATTGCCTTTTCTATAGTAAATTATTCAAAAAATAATTTTATACTGTCGCAAATTTTAATTACGCCAGGGATTGCCTTTTCTATAGTAAATTTTGCAAAAAATAATTTTTTACTGTTGCAAATTTTAAATACGCCAGGGATTGCCTTTTCTATAGTAAATTATTCAAAAAATAATTTTTTACTGTCGCAAATTTTAATTACGCCAGGGATTGCCTTTTCTATAGTAAATTTTGCAAAAAATAATTGTTTAGTGTCGCAAATTTTAATTACGCCAGGGATTGCCTTTTCTATAGTAAATTATTCAAAAAATAATTTTATACTGTCGAAAATTATAATTACGCCAGGGATTGCCTTTCCTATAGTAAATTATTCAAAAAATTATTTTTTACTGTCCCAAATTATAATTACGCCAGGGATTGCCTTTTCTATAGTAAATTATTCAAAAATTCATTTTTTACTGTCTCAAATTTTAATTACGCCAGGGATTGCCTTTTCTATAGTAAATTTTGCAAAAATAATTGCTTAGTGTCGCAAATTTTAATTACGCTAGGGATTGCCTTTTCTATAGTAAATTATTCAAAAAATAATTTTATACTGTCGCAAATTATAATTACGCCAGGGATTGCCTTTTCTATAGTAAATTATTCAAAAAATAATTTTTTACTGTCGCAAATTATAATTACGCCAGGGATTGCCTTTTCTATAATAAATTTTGGAAAAAATAATTGTTTAGTGTCGCAAATTTTAATTACGCCAGGGATTGCCTTTTCTATAGTAAATTATTCAAAAAATAATTTTATACTGTCGCAAATTATAATTACGCCAGGGATTGCCTTTTCTATAGTAAATTTTGCAAAAAATAATTTTTTACTGTTGCCAATTTTAAATACGCCAGGGATTGCCTTTTCTATAGTAAATTATTCAAAAAATAATTTTTTACTGTCGCAAATTTTAATTACGCCAGGGATTGCCTTTTCTATAGTAAATTTTGAAAGAAATAATTGTTTAGTGTCGCAAATTTTAATTACGCCAGGGATTGCCTTTTCTATAGTAAATTATTCAAAAATTCATTTTTTACAGTCTCAAATTTTAATTACGCCAGGGATTGCCTTTTCTATAGTAAATTATTCAAAAAATAATTTTTTACTGTCGCAAATTTTAATTACGCCAGGGATTGCCTTTTCTATAGTAAATTATTCAAAAATTCATTTTTTACTGTCTCAAATTTTAATTACGCCGGGGATTGCCTTTTCTATAGTAAATTATTCAAAAAATAATTTTTTACTGTCGCAAATTTTAATTACGCCAGGGATTGCCTTTTCTATAGTAAATTTTGAAAAAAATAATTGTTTAGTGTCGCAAATTTTAATTACGCCAGGGATTGCCTTTTCTATAGTAAATTATTCAAAAATTCATTTTTTACAGTCTCAAATTTTAATTACGCCAGGGATTGCCTTTTCTATAGTAAATTATTCAAAAAATAATTTTTTACTGTCGCAAATTTTAATTACGCCAGGGATTGCCTTTTGTAGAGTAAATTATTCAAAAACTAATTTTTTCTGTCACAAATTTTAATTACGCCAGGGATTGCCTTTTCTATAGTAAATTATTCAAAAATTCATTTTTTACTGTCTCAAATTTTAATTACGCCAGGGATTGCCTTTTCTATAGTAAATTATTCAAAAATTCATTTTATACTGTCGCAAATTATAATTACGCCAGGGATGGCCTTTTCTATAGTAAATTATTCCAAAAAATAATTTTTTACTGTCGCAAAATTTAAATACGCCAGGGATTGCCTTTTGTATAGTAAATTATTCAAAAAATAATTTTTTCTGTCACAAATTTTAATTACGCCAGGGATTGCCTTTTCTATAGTAAATTATTCAAAAAATAATTTTATACTGTCGCAAATTTTAGTTACGCCAGGGATTGCCTTTTCTATAGTAAATTTTGCAAAAATTATTTTTTTACTGTCGCAAATTTTAAATACGCCAGGGATTGCCTTTTGTATAGTAAATTATTCAAAAAATAATTTTTTCTGTCACAAATTTTAATTACGCCAGGAATTGCCTTTTCTATAGTAAATTATTCAAAAATTCATTTTTTACTGTCTCAAATTTTAATTACGCCAGGGATTGCCTTTTCTATAGTAAATTATTCAAAAATTCATTTTATACTGTCGCAAATTATAATTACGCCAGGGATTGCCTTTTCTATAGTAAATTATTCAAAAAATAATTTTTTACTGTCGCAAATTTTAAATACGCCAGGGATTGCCTTTTGTATAGTAAATTATTCAAAAAATAATTTTTTCTGTCACAAATTTTAATTACGCCAGGGATTGCCTTTTCTATAGTAAATTATTCAAAAAATAATTTTATACTGTCGCAAATTTTAGTTACGCCAGGGATTGCCTTTTCTATAGTAAATTTTGCAAAAATTAATTTTTTACTGTCTCAAATTTTAATTACGCCAGGGATTGCCTTTTCTATAGTAAATTTTGCAAAAAATAATTGTTTAGTGTCTCAAATTTTAATTACGCCAGGGATTGCCTTTTCTATAGTAAATTATTCAAGAAATAATTTTATACTGTCTCAAATTTTAATTACGCCAGGGATTGCCTTTTCTATAGTAAATTATTCAAAAACTAATTTTTTAATGTCGCAAATTTTAATTACGCCAGGGATTGCCTTTTCTATAGTAAATTATTCAAAAATTCATTTTATACTGTCATAAATTATAATTACGCCAGGGATTGCCTTTTCTATAGTAAATTATTCAAAAAATAATTTTTTACTGTTGCAAATTTTAAATACGCCAGGGATTGCCTTTTCCATAGTAAATTATTCAAAAAATAATTTTATACTGTCGCAAATTTTAATTACGCCAGGGATTGCCTTTTCTATAGTAAATTTTGCAAAAAATAATTTTTTACTGTTGCAAATTTTAAATACGCCAGGGATTGCCTTTTCTATAGTAAATTATTCAAAAAATAATTTTTTACTGTCGCAAATTTTAATTACGCCAGGGATTGCCTTTTCTATAGTAAATTTTGCAAAAAATAATTGTTTAGTGTCGCAAATTTTAATTACGCCAGGGATTGCCTTTTCTATAGTAAATTATTCAAAAAATAATTTTATACTGTCGCAAATTATAAATACGCCAGGGATTGCCTTTCCTATAGTAAATTATTCAAAAAATAATTTTTTACTGTCGCAAATTATAATTACGCCAGGGATTGCCTTTTCTACAGTAAATTATTCAAAAATTCATTTTTTACTGTCTCAAATTTTAATTACGCCAGGGATTGCCTTTTCTATAGTAAATTTTGCAAAAAATAATTGTTTAGTGTCGCAAATTTTAATTACGCCAGGGATTGCCTTTTCTATAGTAAATTATTCAAAAATTCATTTTTTACTGTCGCAAGTTTTAATTACGCCAGGGATTGCCTTTTCTATAGTAAATTATTCAAAAAATAATTTTTTACTGTCGCAAATTATAATTACGCCAGGGATTGCCTTTTCTATAGTAAATTTTGCAAAAAATAATTGTTTAGTGTCGCAAATTTTAATTACGCCAGGGATTGCCTTTTCTATAGTAAATTATTCAAAAAATAATTTTATACTGTCGCAAATTATAATTACGCCAGGGATTGCCTTTTCTATAGTAAATTATTCAAAAAATAATTTTTTACTGTCGCAAATTATAATTACGCCAGGGATTGCCTTTTCTATAGTAAATTATTCAAAAAATAATTTTTTACTGTCGCAAATTTTAATTACGCCAGGGATTGCCTTTTCTATAGTAAATTATTCAAAAAATAATTTTATACTGTCTCAAATTTTAATTACGCCATGGATTGCCTTTTCTATAGTAAATTATTCAAAAAATAATTTTTTACTGTCTCAAATTTTAATTACGCCAGGGATTGCCTTTTCTATAGTAAATTTTGCAAAAAATAATTGCTTAGTGTCGCAAATTTTAATTACGCCAGGGATTGCCTTTTCTATAGTAAATTATTCAAAAAATAATTTTATACTGTCGCAAATTATAATTACGCCAGGGATTGCCTTTTCTATAGTAAATTATTCAAAAAATAATTTTTTACTGTCGCAAATTATAATTACGCCAGGGATTGCCTTTTCTATAGTAAATTTTGCAAAAACTAATTGTTTAGTGTCGCAAATTTTAATTACGCCAGGGATTGCCTTTTCTATAGTAAATTATTCAAAAAATAATTTTATACTGTCGCAAATTATAATTACGCCAGGGATTGCCTTTTCTATAGTAAATTTTGCAAAAAATAATTTTTTACTGTTGCCAATTTTAAATACGCCAGGGATTGCCTTTTCTATAGTAAATTATTCAAAAAATAATTTTTTACTGTCGCAAATTTTAATTACGCCAGGGATTGCCTTTTCTATAGTAAATTTTGCAAAAAATAATTGTTTAGTGTCGCAAATTATAATTACGCCAGGGATTGCCTTTTCTATAGTAAATTATTCAAAAAATAATTTTATACTGTCGCAAATTATAATTACGCCAGGGATTGCCTTTTCTATAGTAAATTATTCAAAAAATTATTTTTTACTGTCGCAAATTATAATTACGCCAGGGATTGCCTTTTCTATAGTAAATTATTCAAAAAATAATTTTTTACTGTCGCAAATTTTAATTACGCCAGGGATTGCCTTTTCTATAGTAAATTATTCAAAAAATAATTTTATACTGTCTCAAATTTTAATTACGCCAGGGATTGCCTTTTCTATAGTAAATTATTCAAAAAATAATTTTTTACTGTCTCAAATTTTAATTACGCCAGGGATTGCCTTTTCTATAGTAAATTTTGCAAAAAATAATTGTTTAGTGTCGCAAATTTTAAATACGCCAGGGATTGCCTTTTCTATAGTAAATTATTCAAAGAATCATTTTTTACTGTCGCAAATTATAATTACGCCAGGGATTGCCTTTTCTATAGTAAATTTTGCAAAAAATAATTGTTTAGTGTCGCAAATTTTAATTACGCCAGGGATTGCCTTTTCTATAGTAAATTATTCAAAAAATAATTTCATACTGTCGCAAATTATAATTACGCCAGGGATTGCCTTTTCTAAAGTAAATTATTCAAAAAATAATTTTTTACTGTCGCAAATTATAATTACGCCAGGGATTGCCTTTTCTATAGTAAATTATTCAAAAAATAATTTTTTATTGTCGCAAATTTTAATTACGCCAGGGATTGCCTTTTCTATAGTAAATTATTCAAAAAATAATTTTATACTGTCTCAAATTTTAATTACGCCAGGGATTGCCTTTTCTATAGTAAATTATTCAAAAAATAATTTTTTACTGTCTCAAATTTTAATTACGCCAGGGATTGCCTTTTCTATAGTAAATTTTGCAAAAATAATTGCTTAGTGTCGCAAATTTTAATTACGCTAGGGATTGCCTTTTCTATAGTAAATTATTCAAAAAATAATTTTATACTGTCGCAAATTATAATTACGCCAGGGATTGCCTTTTCTATAGTAAATTATTCAAAAAATAATTTTTTACTGTCGCAAATTATAATTACGCCAGGGATTGCCTTTTCTATAGTAAATTTTGGAAAAAATAATTGTTTAGTGTCGCAAATTTTAATTACGCCAGGGATTGCCTTTTCTATAGTAAATTATTCAAAAAATAATTTTATACTGTCGCAAATTATAATTACGCCAGGCATTGCCTTTTCTATAGTAAATTATTCAAAAAATTATTTTTTACTGTCGCAAATTATAATTACGCCAGGGATTGCCTTTTCTATAGTAAATTGTTCAAAAAATAATTTTTTACTGTCGCAAATTTTAATTACGCCAGGGATTGCCTTTTCTATAGTAAATTATTCAAAAAATAATTTTATACTGTCGCAAATTATAATTACGCCAGGGATTGCCTTTTCTATAGTAAATTATTCAAAAAATTATTTTTTACTGTCGCAAATTATAATTACGCCAGGGATTGCCTTTTCTATAGTAAATTATTCAAAAAATAATTTTTTACTGTCGCAAATTTTAATTACGCCAGGGATTGCCTTTTCTATAGTAAATTATTCAAAAAATAATTTTATACTGTCTCAAATTTTAATTACGCCAGGGATTGCCTTTTCTATAGTAAATTATTCAAAAAATAATTTTTTACTGTCTCAAATTTTAATTACGCCAGGGATTGCCTTTTCTATAGTAAATTTTGCAAAAAATAATTGTTTAGTGTCGCAAATTTTAAATACGCCAGGGATTGCCTTTTCTATAGTAAATTATTCAAAGAATCATTTTTTACTGTCGCAAATTATAATTACGCCAGGGATTGCCTTTTCTATAGTAAATTTTGCAAAAAATAATTGTTTAGTGTCGCAAATTTTAATTACGCCAGGGATTGCCTTTTCTATAGTAAATTATTCAAAAAATAATTTCATACTGTCGCAAATTATAATTACGCCAGGGATTGCCTTTTTTAAAGTAAATTATTCAAAAAATAATTTTTTACTGTCGCAAATTATAATTACGCCAGGGATTGCCTTTTCTATAGTAAATTATTCAAAAAATAATTTTTTATTGTCGCAAATTTTAATTACGCCAGGGATTGCCTTTTCTATAGTAAATTATTCAAAAAATAATTTTATACTGTCTCAAATTTTAATTACGCCAGGTATTGCCTTTTCTATAGTAAATTATTCAAAAAATAATTTTTTACTGTCTCAAATTTTAATTACGCCAGGGATTGCCTTTTCTATAGTAAATTTTGCAAAAATAATTGCTTAGTGTCGCAAATTTTAATTACGCTAGGGATTGCCTTTTCTATAGTAAATTATTCAAAAAATAATTTTATACTGTCGCAAATTATAATTACGCCAGGGATTGCCTTTTCTATAGTAAATTATTCAAAAAATAATTTTTTACTGTCGCAAATTATAATTACGCCAGGGATTGCCTTTTCTATAGTAAATTTTGGAAAAAATAATTGTTTAGTGTCGCAAATTTTAATTACGCCAGGGATTGCCTTTTCTATAGTAAATTATTCAAAAAATAATTTTATACTGTCGCAAATTATAATTACGCCAGGGATTACCTTTTCTATAGTAAATTTTGCAAAAAATAATTTTTTACTGTTGCCAATTTTAAATACGCCAGGGATTGCCTTTTCTATAGTAAATTATTCAAAAAATAATTTTTTACTGTCGCAAATTTTAATTACGCCAGGGATTGCCTTTTCTATAGTAAATTTTGAAAGAAATAATTGTTTAGTGTCGCAAATTTTAATTACGCCAGGGATTGCCTTTTCTATAGTAAATTATTCAAAAATTCATTTTTTACAGTCTCAAATTTTAATTACGCCAGGGATTGCCTTTTCTATAGTAAGTTATTCCAAAAATAATTTTTTACTGTCGCAAATTTTAATTACGCCAGGGATTGCCTTTTCTATAGTAAATTATTCAAAAATTCATTTTTTACTGTCTCAAATTTTAATTACGCCAGGGATTGCCTTTTCTATAGTAAATTATTCAAAAAATAATTTTTTACTGTCGCAAATTTTAATTACGCCAGGGATTGCCTTTTCTATAGTAAATTTTGAAAAAAATAATTGTTTAGTGTCGCAAATTTTAATTACGCCAGGGATTGCCTTTTCTATAGTAAATTATTCAAAAATTCATTTTTACAGTCTCAAATTTTAATTACGCCAGGGATTGCCTTTTCTATAGTAAATTATTCAAAAAATAATTTTTTACTGTCGCAAATTTTAATTACGCCAGGGATTGCCTTTTGTAGAGTAAATTATTCAAAAAATAATTTTTTCTGTCACAAATTTTAATTACGCCAGGGATTGCCTTTTCTATAGTAAATTATTCAAAAATTCATTTTTTACTGTCTCAAATTTTAATTACGCCAGGGATTGCCTTTTCTATAGTAAATTATTCAAAAATTCATTTTATACTGTCGCAAATTATAATTACGCCAGGGATGGCCTTTTCTATAGTAAATTATTCCAAAAAATAATTTTTTACTGTCGCAAAATTTAAATACGCCAGGGATTGCCTTTTGTATAGTAAATTATTCAAAAAATAATTTTTTCTGTCACAAATTTTAATTACGCCAGGGATTGCCTTTTCTATAGTAAATTATTCAAAAAATAATTTTATACTGTCGCAAATTTTAATTACGCCAGGGATTGCCTTTTCTATAGTAAATTTTGCAAAAATTATTTTTTTACTGTCGCAAATTTTAAATACGCCAGAGATTGCCTTTTGTATAGTAAATTATTCAAAAAATAATTTTTTCTGTCACAAATTTTAATTACGCCAGGGATTGCCTTTTCTATAGTAAATTATTCAAAAATTCATTTTTTACTGTCTCAAATTTTAATTACGCCAGGGATTGCCTTTTCTATAGTAAATTATTCAAAAAATAATTTCATACTGTCGCAAATTATAATTACGCCAGGGATTGCCTTTTTTAAAGTAAATTATTCAAAAAATAATTTTTTACTGTCGCAAATTATAATTACGCCAGGGATTGCCTTTTCTATAGTAAATTATTCAAAAAATAATTTTTTATTGTCGCAAATTTTAATTACGCCAGGGATTGCCTTTTCTATAGTAAATTATTCAAAAAATAATTTTATACTGTCTCAAATTTTAATTACGCCAGGTATTGCCTTTTCTATAGTAAATTATTCAAAAAATAATTTTTTACTGTCTCAAATTTTAATTACGCCAGGGATTGCCTTTTCTATAGTAAATTTTGCAAAAATAATTGCTTAGTGTCGCAAATTTTAATTACGCTAGGGATTGCCTTTTCTATAGTAAATTATTCAAAAAATAATTTTATACTGTCGCAAATTATAATTACGCCAGGGATTGCCTTTTCTATAGTAAATTATTCAAAAAATAATTTTTTACTGTCGCAAATTATAATTACGCCAGGGATTGCCTTTTCTATAGTAAATTTTGGAAAAAATAATTGTTTAGTGTCGCAAATTTTAATTACGCCAGGGATTGCCTTTTCTATAGTAAATTATTCAAAAAATAATTTTATACTGTCGCAAATTATAATTACGCCAGGGATTACCTTTTCTATAGTAAATTTTGCAAAAAATAATTTTTTACTGTTGCCAATTTTAAATACGCCAGGGATTGCCTTTTCTATAGTAAATTATTCAAAAAATAATTTTTTACTGTCGCAAATTTTAATTACGCCAGGGATTGCCTTTTCTATAGTAAATTTTGAAAGAAATAATTGTTTAGTGTCGCAAATTTTAATTACGCCAGGGATTGCCTTTTCTATAGTAAATTATTCAAAAATTCATTTTTTACAGTCTCAAATTTTAATTACGCCAGGGATTGCCTTTTCTATAGTAAGTTATTCCAAAAATAATTTTTTACTGTCGCAAATTTTAATTACGCCAGGGATTGCCTTTTCTATAGTAAATTATTCAAAAATTCATTTTTTACTGTCTCAAATTTTAATTACGCCAGGGATTGCCTTTTCTATAGTAAATTATTCAAAAAATAATTTTTTTACTGTCGCAAATTTTAATTACGCCAGGGATTGCCTTTTCTATAGTAAATTTTGAAAAAAATAATTGTTTAGTGTCGCAAATTTTAATTACGCCAGGGATTGCCTTTTCTATAGTAAATTATTCAAAAATTCATTTTTACAGTCTCAAATTTTAATTACGCCAGGGATTGCCTTTTCTATAGTAAATTATTCAAAAAATAATTTTTTACTGTCGCAAATTTTAATTACGCCAGGGATTGCCTTTTGTAGAGTAAATTATTCAAAAAATAATTTTTTCTGTCACAAATTTTAATTACGCCAGGGATTGCCTTTTCTATAGTAAATTATTCAAAAATTCATTTTTTACTGTCTCAAATTTTAATTACGCCAGGGATTGCCTTTTCTATAGTAAATTATTCAAAAATTCATTTTATACTGTCGCAAATTATAATTACGCCAGGGATGGCCTTTTCTATAGTAAATTATTCCAAAAAATAATTTTTTACTGTCGCAAAATTTAAATACGCCAGGGATTGCCTTTTGTATAGTAAATTATTCAAAAAATAATTTTTTCTGTCACAAATTTTAATTACGCCAGGGATTGCCTTTTCTATAGTAAATTATTCAAAAAATAATTTTATACTGTCGCAAATTTTAATTACGCCAGGGATTGCCTTTTCTATAGTAAATTTTGCAAAAATTATTTTTTTACTGTCGCAAATTTTAAATACGCCAGAGATTGCCTTTTGTATAGTAAATTATTCAAAAAATAATTTTTTCTGTCACAAATTTTAATTACGCCAGGGATTGCCTTTTCTATAGTAAATTATTCAAAAATTCATTTTTTACTGTCTCAAATTTTAATTACGCCAGGGATTGCCTTTTCTATAGTAAATTATTCAAAAATTCATTTTATACTGTCGCACATTATAATTACGCCAGGGATTGCCTTTTCTATAGTAAATTATTCAAAAAATAATTTTTTACTGTCGCAAATTTTAAATGCGCCAGGGATTGCCTTTTGTATAGTAAATTATTCAAAAAATAATTTTTTCTGTCACAAATTTTAATTACGCCAGGGATTGCCTTTTCTATAGTAAATTATTCAAAAAATAATTTTATACTGTCGCAAATTTTAGTTACGCCAGGGATTGCCTTTTCTATAGTAAATTTTGCAAAAATTAATTTTTTACTGTCTCAAATTTTAATTACGCCAGGGATTGCCTTTTCTATAGTAAATTTTGCAAAAAATAATTGTTTAGTGTCTCAAATTTTAATTACGCCAGGGATTGCCTTTTCTATAGTAAATTATTCAAGAAATAATTTTATACTGTCTCAAATTTTAATTACGCCAGGGATTGCCTTTTCTATAGTAAATTATTCAAAAACTAATTTTTTACTGTCGCAAATTTTAATTACGCCAGGGATTGCCTTTTCTATAGTAAATTATTCAAAAATTCATTTTATACTGTCATAAATTATAATTACGCCAGGGATTGCCTTTTCTATAGTAAATTATTCAAAAAATAATTTTTTACTGTTGCAAATTTTAAATACGCCAGGGATTGCCTTTCCTATAGTAAATTATTCAAAAAATAATTTTATACTGTCGCAAATTTTAATTACGCCAGGGATTGCCTTTTCTATAGTAAATTTTGCAAAAAATAATTTTTTACTGTTGCAAATTTTAAATACGCCAGGGATTGCCTTTTCTATAGTAAATTATTCAAAAAATAATTTTTTACTGTCGCAAATTTTAATTACGCCAGGGATTGCCTTTTCTATAGTAAATTTTGCAAAAAATAATTGTTTAGTGTCGCAAATTTTAATTACGCCAGGGATTGCCTTTTCTATAGTAAATTATTCAAAAAATAATTTTATACTGTCGCAAATTATAATTACGCCAGGGATTGCCTTTCCTGTAGTAAATTATTCAAAAAATAATTTTTTACTGTCGCAAATTATAATTACGCCAGGGATTGCCTTTTCTATAGTAAATTATTCAAAAATTCATTTTTTACTGTCTCAAATTTTAATTACGCCAGGGATTGCCTTTTCTATAGTAAATTTTGCAAAAAATAATTGTTTAGTGTCGCAAATTTTAATTACGCCAGGGATTGCCTTTTCTATAGTAAATTATTCAAAAATTCATTTTTTACTGTCGCAAGTTTTAATTACGCCAGGGATTGCCTTTTCTATAGTAAATTATTCAAAAAATAATTTTTTACTGTCGCAAATTATAATTACGCCAGGGATTGCCTTTTCTGTAGTAAATTTTGCAAAAAATAATTGTTTAGTGTCGCAAATTTTAATTACGCCAGGGATTGCCCTTTCTATAGTAAATTATTCAAAAAATAATTTTATACTGTCGCAAATTATAATTACGCCAGGGATTGCCTTTTCTATAGTAAATTATTCAAAAAATAATTTTTTACTGTCGCAAATTATAATTACGCCAGGGATTGCCTTTTCTATAGTAAATTATTCAAAAAATAATTTTTTACTGTCGCAAATTTTAATTACGCCAGGGATTGCCTTTTCTATAGTAAATTATTCAAAAATTCATTTTTTACTGTCTCAAATTTTAATTACGCCAGGGATTGCCTTTTCTATAGTAAATTATTCAAAAAATAATTTTTTACTGTCTCAAATTTTAATTACGCCAGGGATTGCCTTTTCTATAGTAAATTTTGCAAAAAATAATTGCTTAGTGTCGCAAATTTTAATTACGCCAGGGATTGCCTTTTCTATAGTAAATTATTCAAAAAATAATTTTATACTGTCGCAAATTATAATTACGCCAGGGATTGCCTTTTCTATAGTAAATTATTCAAAAAATAATTTTTTACTGTCGCAAATTATAATTACGCCAGGGATTGCCTTTTCTATAGTAAATTTTGCAAAAACTAATTGTTTAGTGTCGCAAATTTTAATTACGCCAGGGATTGCCTTTTCTATAGTAAATTATTCAAAAAATAATTTTATACTGTCGCAAATTATAATTACGCCAGGGATTGCCTTTTCTATAGTAAATTTTGCAAAAAATAATATTTTACTGTTGCCAATTTTAAATACGCCAGGGATTGCCTTTTCTATAGTAAATTATTCAAAAAATAATTTTTTACTGTCGCAAATTTTAATTACGCCAGGGATTGCCTTTTCTATAGTAAATTTTGCAAAAAATAATTGTTTAGTGTCGCAAATTTTAATTACGCCAGGGATTGCCTTTTCTATAGTAAATTATTCAAAAAATAATTTTATACTGTCGCAAATTATAATTACGCCAGGGATTGCCTTTTCTATAGTAAATTATTCAAAGAATTATTTTTTACTGTCGCAAATTATAATTACGCCAGGGATTGCCTTTTCTATAGTAAATTATTCAAAAAATAATTTTTTACTGTCGCAAATTTTAATTACGCCAGGGATTGCCTTTTCTATAGTAAATTATTCAAAAAATAATTTTATACTGTCTCAAATTTTAATTACGCCAGGGATTGCCTTTTCTATAGTAAATTATTCAAAAAATAATTTTTTACTGTCTCAAATTTTAATTACGCCAGGGATTGCCTTTTCTATAGTAAATTTTGCAAAAAATAATTGTTTAGTGTCGCAAATTTTAAATACGCCAGGGATTGCCTTTTCTATAGTAAATTATTCAAAGAATCATTTTTTACTGTCTCAAATTTTAATTACACCAGGGAATGCCTTTTCTATAGCAAATTTTGCAAAAAATAATTTTTTACTGTCGCAAATTTTAATTACTATAGGGATTGCCTTTTCTATAGTAAATTATTCAAAAAATAATTGTTTAGTGTCGCAAATTTTAATTACGCCAGGGATTGCCTTTTCTATAGTAAATTTTGCAAAAAATAATTGTTTAGTGTCGCAAATTTTAATTACGCCAGGGATTGCCTTTTCTATAGTAAATTATTCAAAAATTCATTTTATACTGTCGCAAATTATAATTACGCCAGGGATTGCCTTTTCTATAGTAAATTATTCAAAAAATAATTTTTTTCTGTCGCAAATTTTAAATACGCCAGGGATTGCCTTTTGTATAGTAAATGTTGCAAAAAATAATTTTTTACTGTTGCAAATTTTAATTACGCCAGGGATTGCCTTTTCTATAGTAAATTATTCAAAAAATAATTTTATAGTGTCGCAAATTATAATTACGCCAGGGATTGCCTTTTCTATATTAAATTATTCAAAAAATAATTTTATACTGTCTCAAATTTTAATTACGCCAGGGATTGCCTTTTCTATAGTAAATTATTCAAAACATAATTTTTTACTGACTCAAATTTTAATTACGCTAGGTATTGCCTTTTCTATAGTAAATGATTCAAAAAATAATTGTTTAGTGTCGCAAATTTTAATTACGCCAGGGATTGCCTTTTCTATAGTAAATTTTGCAAAAAATAATTGTTTAGTGTCGCAAATTTTAATTACGCCAGGGATTGCCTTTTCTATAGTAAATTATTCAAAAATTCATTTTATACTGTCGCAAATTATAATTACGCCAGGGATTGCCTTTTCTATAGTAAATTATTCAAAAAATAATTTTTTACTGTTGCAAATTTTAAATACGCCAGGGATTGCCTTTTCTATAGTAAATTATTCAAAAAATAATTTTTATACTGTCGCAAATTTTAATTACGCCAGGGATTGCCTTTTCTATAGTAAATTTTGCAAAAAATAATTGTTTAGTGTCGCAAATTTTAATTACGCCAGGGATTGCCTTTTCTATGGTAAATTATTCAAAAAATAATTTTATACTGTCGCAAATTATAATTACGCCAGGGATTGCCTTTTCTATAGTAAATTATTCAAAAAATAATTTTTTACTGTCGCAAATTATAATTACGCCAGGGATTGCCTTTTCTATAGTAAATTATTCAAAAATTCATTTTTTACTGTCTCAAATTTTAATTACGCCAGGGATTGCCTTTTCTATAGTAAATTTTGCAAAAAATAATTGTTTAGTGTCGCAAATTTTAATTACGCCAGGGATTGCCTTTT